>JAODUO010000096.1:415000-417500 GCA_025642075.2 Ridgeia piscesae | reverse complement strand
AATCCAGTGGCCGCCATTGCATGTTCGGGGTTATTTATTTATGTACGTATTGGATGAAAGTAGCGTGATTTTGTATATATGTTTGATGCTATGATATGATTATAATTATAGGATATTTAACACGATCAAAGGGGCATCAGCGTCACTGCTGCGTTTATCAATGCTACTGTAGATCACTATTTCTGCTTAATACCATATTACATTTAATTTAAATGTTGAATTCTTCATGGGTAATATGTATATAAAAATATATTATACAGGTAATATTTAATATAAATGAGTTACTTTTTAGTAGCTGTGCTATTTTAGAGCTTGTTTTGGTTTGAATAGTAAAATTATTAAGTATATTTACATATTTTCATACTCCATTAACTGCTTGTAAAATAACTATTTATAACATTTTTATCATAATATTATATTGTTATGCTATACGATGTGGTTGTGATATGCCTGGCATATATCCAGAGCAGTTTCGCAGTTAGAAAATATTCTCGACATCTCTTTGATAGCACTGCAGCATTTCAGTTGTCAACTTTCACTGTTATGGGGTAACAAAATAAATAAAATTGTACGTGATGTCAATTCTTTGAATTTCTTTTTTTGTATCTGTATAGTACGTTGACTGATCAATCTTGATCATTGAACAATGGTTTGTTCATTGGCGTAGGAAACAGAAAAATAAAACAAAACAATTTGAGCAACAAAAAGTAGAGAAGAAATAAAGAAAAAGAAAGTTATAAAAAGCCAGAAGTATGAAAACAAGAAAGACAAGATTTTCATAGTCATTTTCAGTATCGGGTTGTTGTGAAATGTTCATTAGTTAATTGTATGTAGTGATAGTTTTCTTTTGCCAGTTTTAATTTAGTTGAAAAAATTCATTCATACAGTGATATACCGATAAATAATACTTTATTAATCACGAGAGGGAAATTGCATTAGTGCCTGTGTACAATTAAAAACAGTCAAAGATAAATAAATTTAAATGTAATCGGATATCATTTTGTCAGAGCATAATACTAAATTATATAGTATTGTTGCCATTGCAAGTGTACGCGATTTTATCTTGAAATAATAATAATTAAAACACATTATAGAATAGTTTCCTATGTACTGTAATTTAAAGGGTACCGTCTGTTTTTAACAACTCTACAACCTAACAAAATGTAATATTTCCATCAACTTATTCTTCACTAGAAATATATTTCTCAACATTTCACAGTACATTTATATTACCAGTTAACCACAACACACAGTGTATTGACATGTTGTGCTGGACTACAGGCAGTTTGCCATTTGATGGAGGTCCAAGGAAAATCAAAGAGTATAAGATATAATTGATATTGGGTGAAAGCATGAAGCTTGTCGTTCTGATAACTGAGGATCTGCTGGACTATGTGAGGACCTGGGCGAGTAGATTGAGGCTGACATTAAGGAGAACTAATACATGTCTAGTATTATCAGCAGTCGACTTTATTGATGTATTAGATTTCACTTAACTGTGATAAAGCTGAGCCTAATCAGATCTAATAAATTTTACTTTCAATTTGCCTTGCACATTTCAAAGTCTTGTGACAGAGGACTACCAATCATTTGTTCAATCTCGTCAGTGGATGACTTTAAGTAAATGTCAATGGAAGTGTATAATTTATATTAATGAATTAAAACTGTGTTTGGTTTTATATATAAAATACAATGATGTGTATGTGATGTGTGTGTATGTGTATGTGTATGTGTATGTGTATGTGTATGTGTATGTGTATGTGTATGTGTATGTGTATGTGTATGTGTATGTGTATGTGTATTTGTGAAAAAAACATTCTCATTGGAGTATAGCCATACACCATAATTGTTTATTATTTAACCAATTATAAATAAAACTCATTTGTAAATCCACCCATAAAAGTTTGTCCGTAAACTTCTATTTGTCAGGTATACTCACATGCTAATGTAATATTTAAGAAGCTTGAACAAGATTGCCAACAATGTATCCATCCAAATACTAAATGGACAAGGAAGTAACTGGCTCGTTAAGAGTCTAGTTTATTCCTCAACTGTGGTGACTTCTTGTGATTTGTCCTTCCAAGACATGTTTTAATTTAAATATACCAATATATAGTTTATGTTACAAACATTTATACAATCAGTAGTTAAGTTGTTCTCTACATTTGTCATCAATACATGAATATATGCTATGTGGATACATATTGTACATTTTGGGGAAAACAAATACTGCCATAACCATTTGTCACATTTCTCTATGTACTGTTTTCAGTCTTTTTCAAACAACTCCAGAGAGTGCGATGCAAATGTAATATGCACAGCACGGTTAAGATTAATCAGACTGTATGTTTGTTTTCTGTGACAAATTGAAAGGTGTTTTCTTGTGCCACAATCATTATAAATCACCAAAAACATATGCATATTTGGTTGCTTCCGTTTGCATAGTGGACATGAAATGGGAGTCGAGCAATCAGTGTGTGAATGTCCACATCACTCTTGG
>JAODUO010000096.1:387500-410000 GCA_025642075.2 Ridgeia piscesae | reverse complement strand
ACCTCCAGAGTAGTTGTAAGCAGCAACGAGTCTTTATATCATGATTGCGTGTGCAGAGTTTCTTGTATTGAAGTCATGTTTGTTTGTTTTATTTCCAGAGATCTTACAGTCTCGGCGCTCCACAGTTGGTAAGAACACATTTCTTTTTTTCCATAATGTGAAATGGGAGAAATAAGGGAGAGGGCTGGTAAAGGGCAAAGGGCAGGCAGATGAACCCCCCAAAACTTTTCGGAGGAGTTGCGATACGCCATTGTAAACATACCACAACTAGTAGTGTCTATAAACAGGTAAGGTGGGTGTGTTGGTGCTTGAAGAAAGGGGCATGGTCTGAGACCGTCTGTCAATCACAGCAGCCTCTTCAGCTGGATGATGCTACTGTCTAGAAGTTTCCCGCATTCTTCAGGGTCAGTCAGAATGGAGAACTTAGTCCTGGAATGTTGCATCATGGGATACTCAGGGCCCTGAAGGCGGGAGCAGTGGTCAGTGATTGGCAGGTGTTACCAGAGGCAGGTACACTCAGGTCAGTGGGTTAATGCACCCTACTAGACTCCCAAGACAGTGGCTCCAACTGATGATGGATGAGGGTGGATAAGTCCCCCCCCACACCTCTCAGATAGCTCCTGGCCATGTGGAGGCCGCCCCCACTCCAAACTGGGACACTCAAGTGGTTTCATTCAGGTGTGGCTGTCTGAGCCCTTGTTCTTGTGGTCTCAATTATACAGGATAAGCAACACTTGTTTACCATAGCTCACTCGGAAAGTTGATGTAGAGTTAAAACAACAGATATACATTTTAGTGGTTTAGAAGAATAGCTGGTTGTAAACAGGGGTGTAGCTAGCCATACGCACGTCCGCACGTACGCCTGTGTTTCCACATCAGTAGGCCGCCGCAGAATGCCCACTCCTAGAGGTGGCCAGAGGATGCCCACAAATGTTCATAGCCTTTGGCTACGAAAACAACATCATCATTCACTTGTAACAATTTGTCAACATTTTGGACAACCTTTTCAGTTTCCAGAACTGTGTGCTTGAAACAAATAGCTGCCCTCCCCCCACCTGTAGGCTATCCTGGCAATGCAGCAGCCAGGCAAATATAAATTCACAAATTTAGAAACAATTTATCAATATTTTAATATTCATAGGCTACAATTACAAGATTAGTCGCAACAGAATCAGACATGGTGGTATTAATTTATTAAAGCTTCACAAATATGCTTTTTTAAGCCTACATGTGTCAAAGTCTGTTAAGTATGAGCATAATTATAGTCTGTCTATTGATGAAGCTGGTGGTGTTGATGAACACCTAATGAGGAATTTCTTGGATTTCTGGAAGCTGAGGGCACAACTGATGAATCCCTACCCCTAGCTACAAAGTGTATAGATGTCCAGGAAGAATATGGGATTGTGGTAGCAATGATGCAGGGAATCAAGGATATGATGGTGCTGCCAACATGTCTGGCATGCACCGTGGACTGCAAGCACAGATCAGACAGCAGGTCCATGGGGCCATTTACACGCACTGTGAAGGACACAACGTCATTTTGGCTATTATACAAGCCATGAGTCTTTAGTGAGAAGCATGATGGACACACTCCAAGAGATCGCCTTCTGCTTCAATTACTCAGCTAAGAGGTTGTGGGTGTTACAGGTGAATATGCTAAAGCTGGCAAGAACAACAGGACCAAACTTCAGTCGCTTTGTGAGACAAGATGGGCCAGTCATGCCAAATGCACTGTACACACTCAAGTCGCCTTCACAGTTATAGTGTCTGCTCGGTAATATCTGGAAGCTGATGGGGATCGTATTTAGATTAATATGATTAAATTATATATATAATATAATGTATTTGTGCTTAGCTGCGCCCCTAGTAAGGATCAGCAGCCTTGTCACCAATTGATTGTAAAAAATAAAAAATTGCAATACTATGTTGGTTGCATCCAGACCATCTGAAATGTTTTGTAAGAAATTTCTTTAAAAAAACAACTAATCTTGGAGCCGTGAACAACATATTCCATATTGGAAATGTTCTGACTATCTGAAGAGTAGAATTGACATGTACATGTCCAGTAGACCCATTATGTACATGTCCACTAGACCCATTGTGTACACGTCCAGTAGACCCATTATGTACATGTCCAGTAGACCCATTGTGTACACGTCCAGTAGACCCATTATGTACATGTCCACTAGACCCATTGTGTACACGTCCAGTAGACCCATTATTTACACGTCCAGTAGACCCATTGTGTACACGTCCAGTAGACCCATTATGTACACGTCCAGTAGACCCATTGTGTACACGTCCAGTAGACCCATTATGTACACGTCCAGTAGACCCATTGTGTACACGTCCAGTAGACCCATTATGTACACGTCCAGTAGACCCATTGTGTACACGTCCAGTAGACCCATTATGTACACATCCAGTAGACCCATTATGCACACATCCAGTAGACTCATTATGTACACGTCCAGTAGACCCATTATGTACACGTCCAGTAGACCCATTATGTACACATCCAGTAGACCCATTATGTACACATCCAGTAGACCCATTGTGTACACGTCCAGTAGACCCATTATGTACATGTCCAATAGACCCATTATGTACACATCCAGTAGACCCATTGTGTACATGTCCAGTAGACCCATTGTGTACACGTCCAGTAGACCCATTGTGTACACGTCCAGTAGACCCATTATGTACACGTACAACAGACCCATTATGTACACATCCAGTAGACCCATTATGTACACATCCAGTAGACCCATTGTGTACACGTCCAGTAGACCCATTATGTACACGTCCAGTAGACCCATTATGTACACATCCAGTAGACCCATTATGTACACATCCAGTAGACCCATTATGCACACATCCAGTAGACTCATTATGTACACGTCCAGTAGACCCATTATGTACACGTCCAGTAGACCCATTATGTACACGTCCAGTAGACCCATTATGTACACGTCCAGTAGACCCATTGTGTACACATCCAGTAGACCCATTGTGTACACGTCCAGTAGACCCATTGTGTACACGTCCAGTAGACCCATTGTGTACACGTCCAATAGACCCATTATGCACACATCCAGTAGACTCATGTACACATCCAGTAGACCCATTGTGTACACGTCCAGTAGACCCATTATGTACACGTCCAGTAGACCCATTATGTACACATCCAGTAGACCCATTGTGTACACGTCCAGTAGACCCATTATGTACATGTCCAATAGACCCATTATGTACACATCCAGTAGACCCATTATGTACATGTCCAGTAGACCCATTGTGTACACGTCCAATAGACCCATTATGTACACATCCAGTAGACCCATTATGTACATGTCCAGTAGACCCATTGTGTACACATCCAATAGACCCATTATGTACACATCCAGTAGACCCATTATGTACACGTCCAGTAGACCCATTATGTACACATCCAGTAGACCCATTGTGTACACGTCCAGTAGACCCATTATGTACACGTCCAGCAGACCCATTATGTACACATCCAGTAGACCCATTATGTACACGTCCAGTAGACCCATTATGTACACGTCCAGTAGACCCATTATGTACACATCCAGTAGACCCATTGTGTACACGTCCAGTAGACCCATTGTGTACACGTCCAGTAGACCCATTGTGTACACGTCCAGTAGACCAATTATGCACACATCCGAGTAGACTCATTATGTACACGTCCAGTAGACCCATTATGTACACGTCCAATATACCCATTATGTACACATCCAGTAGACCCATTGTGTACACGTCCAGTAGACCCATTATGTACACGTCCAGTAGACCCATTATGTACACGTCCAGTAGACCCATTATGTACACGTCCAGTAGACCCATTATGTACACATCCAGTAGACCCATTGTGTACACGTCCAGTAGACCCATTGTGTACACGTCCAGTAGACCCATTATGCACACATCCAGTAGACTCATTATGTACACGTCCAGTAGACCCATTATGTACACGTCCAGTAGACCCATTATGTACACATCCAGTAGACCCATTGTGTACACGTCCAGTAGACCCATTATGTACATGTCCAATAGACCCATTATGTACATGTCCAGTAGACCCATTGCGTACAAGTCCAGTAGACCCATTGTGTACACGTCCAGTAGACCCATTATGCACACGTCCAATAGACCCATTATGTACACGTCCAGTAGACCCATTATGTACACATCCAGTAGACTCATTATGTACATGTCCAGTAGACCCATTATGTACACGTCCAGTAGACCCATTATGTACACGTCTAGTAGACCCATTGTGTACACGTCCAGTAGACCCATTATGTACACGTCCAGTAGACCCATTATGTACACGTCCAGTAGACCCATTGTGTACATGTCCAATAGACCCATTATGTACACATCCAGTAGACCCATTGTGTACACGTCCAGTAGACCCATTGTGTACACGTCCAGTATACCCATTATGTACACATCCAGTAGACCCATTATGTACATGTCCAGTAGACCCATTGTGTACACATCCAGTAGACCCATTACGTACACGTCCAGTAGACCCATTATGTACACATCCAGTAGACCCATTATGTACACGTCAAGTAGACCCATTGTGTACTTGTCCAATAGACCCATTATGTACAGGTCCAGTAGACCCATTATGTACACGTCCAGTAGACCCATTATGTACACGTCCAGTAGACCCATTATTTACACGTCCAGTAGACCCATTATGTACACGTCCAGTAGACCCATTATGTACACATCCAGTAGACCCATTATGTACATGTCCAGTAGACCCATTATGTACACGTCCAGTAGACCCATTATGTACACGTCCAGTAGACCCATTATGTACACGTCCAGTAGACCCATTATGTACACGTCCAGTAGACCCATTATGTACACGTCCAGTAGACCCATTATGTACACGTCCAGTAGACCCATTATATACACGTCCAGTAGACTCATTATGTACATGTCCAGTAGACCCATTATGTACACGTCCAGTAGACCCATTATATACACGTCCAGTAGACTCATTATGTACACGTCCAGTAGACCCATTATGTACACGTCCAGTAGACCCATTGTGTACACGTCCAGTAGACCCATTATATACACGTCCAGTAGACTCATTATGTACACGTCCAGTAGACCCATTATGTACACGTCCAGTAGACCCATTGTGTACACGTCCAGTAGACCCTTTTTCGACAACTGTTTCCACTTGTGTCAGCAGTGTCCACAGTGCGCAGCAATAACACACATTCTAGACCATTTCCAAGAAAATGCCTAATGTACAACTGTTGTCATAAACAGATATAAAAACTTGGAATTTCCCCCCATTGCCAGTGCTGTATGGGGAGTCTTCCCTTGGGCTGTGGAGGTAATAGGTGTACAGGGGGTCAACACAGTACCCTCTTCCCAAGGGCGACATGAAATTGGTGGGTGTCTTCAGGGAAGAATGCCTCAAATATCTGCATTCCAATTGGGTAAATAAATGCGGCTAGTGTTGTACCATTTACGTTTGCTGTGGAATATGACTCAGGCTGAATCCAATGATTTGTCACAGTTGAGGGGTTAGACATTGAGGGTTGATAGTGTTAGACATTGAGGGTTGATAGTGTTAGAAATTGAGGGTGATAGTGTTAGACATTGAGGGTTGATAGTGTTAGAAATTGAGGGTTGATAGTGTTAGAAATATTGAGGGTTGATAGTGTTAGAAATTGAGGGTTGATAGTGTTAGACATTGAGGGTTGATGGTGTTAGACTTTGATGGTTGATAGTTTTAGACATTGAGGGTTGATAGTGCTAGACATTGAGGGTTGATAGTGTTAGAAATTGAGGGTTGATAGTGTTAGAAATTGAGGGTTGATAGTGTTAGACATTGAGGGTTGATGGTGTTAGACTTTGAGGGTTGATAGTTTTAGACATTGAGGGTTGATAGTGCTAGACATTGAGGGTTGATAGTGTTAGACATTGAGGGTTGATAGTGTTAGACATTGAGGGTTGATAGTGTTAGACATTGAGGGTTGATAGTGTTAGACATTGAGGGTTGATAGTGTTAGACATTGAGGGTTGATAGTGTTAGACATTGAGGGTTGATAGTGTTAGACATTGAGGGTTGATGGTGTTAGACATTGAGGTTTGATAGTGTTAGACATTGAGGGTTGATAGTGTTAGACATTGAGGGTTGATAGTGTTAAACAGTGAGGGTTGATAATGTTAGAAATCGAGGATTGATGGTGTTAGACATTGAATATTGATGGTATTATACATCAAGGATTGATAGTGTTAGACATTGAGGGTTGATAGTGTTAGACATTGAGGGTTGATAGTATTAGACATTGAGGGTTGATAGTGTTAGACATTGAGGGTTGATAGTGTTAGACATTGAGGGTTGATAGTGTTAGACATTGAGGGTTGATAGTGTTAGACTTTGAGGGTTGATAGTTTTAGACATTGAGGGTTGATAGTGCTAGACATTGAGGGTTGATAGTGTTAGACATTGAGGGTTGATAGTGTTAGACATTGAGGGTTGATAGTGTTAGACATTGAGGGTTGATAGTGTTAGACATTGAGGGTTGATAATGTTAGAAATCGAGGATTGATGGTGTTAGACATTGAATATTGATGGTATTAGACATCAAGGATTGATAGTGTTAGACATTGAGGGTTGATAGTATTAGACATTGAGGGTTGATAGTGTTAGACGTTGAGGGTTGATAATGTTAGACATTGAGGGTTGATAATGATACACATAGAGGGTTGATAGTGTTAGGCATTGAGGGTTGATAGTGTTAGACATTGAGGGTTGATAGTGTTAGACATTGAGGGTTAATAGTGTTAGACTTTGAGGGTTGATAGTGTTAGACATTGAGGGTTGAGAGTCAATACTGTTGGATATTGAGGGTTGATAGTGTTAAATATTGAGAGTTGATAGTGTTAGACATTGAGGGTTGATAGTGTTAGACATTGAGGGTTGAGGGTTGATTCTGTTAAACATTGAGGGTTGATACTGTTAGACATCGATGGTCGATAGTGTTAGACATTGAGGGTTGAGGGCTGATAGGGTTAGATATTGAAGGTTGAGGGGTGATAAGGTTAGATATTGAAGGTTGAAGGGTGATAGAGTTATGCATTGAGGGTTAAGGAGTGATAGTGTTAGATATTGAGAGTTAAGGGGTGGTCACAGTTAGACAGTGGGGGTTGAAGTGTGATCACTGTTTTACATTAAAGTTGAGGGGTAGATAATGTTAGACATTGAGAGTTCACATAAAATATTTGATTACAAAGTATGTACTAAATATATTTTAACGTTTACTCACAATCATTGTGATTTCTAATGAAATCCGCATATAATTTGACATTTACTATGTCTTAAACATTCCATATTCTAATAGTTTTACATAATTTTACAAACTAATTTTGCAACATTGAACTTGAAGAAAAATTGTACATGCCAAACAAAGACATTCATGACAATTATTGTTATAATTATTATTCTGAACAACTGACACAGCAGGTATGCTGATACAGGTATAATGGGGATTGTGTCACTTAGGGTCATGACGTGTGGTAGGCTGGTAACATATTTGTGTTACAAATGACTTAAGTTTGGCTTTCCCCAATTTAACAGCTCCTGTCTGAGCCAGTCAACACTGTTGATGGGTGCAGCTTTTTGATGACCTTGGAACTGTCAATCCAACAGTTTAAAGACCTTCTTGAGTGTCTTTGGCAGTGTCCATGACCTCTGCTCACCAATGAACTGTTGTCCTCGGATGTGTAGAAGCAGATTACTAGACCATCTGGTGCTGACATTGTTTCACCAACATCTGAGTGAGGGACCAAAGCAAATGGTTCTGTTAGTTTCTCCTCTGCCACGTGTGATCGTTGCTGTCCTGGCAGCAATTGCCTTGGAACCTGGCAGCTGCCACTTATTGCTGTCAGAAAGTGGCAGGCAAATTGGCAAAGCTAACCTGCTGCAGAATCCACGTTCAAAGTGGAATTTCTTGATTAGCTGTGTGCGTAACCTTGGTGGCGTTACATCTTCCTGAACCATAAGTTTTCACAGGATTTAACAAGATTGAGGATGACGGCCATCCAAAGGCAACGACTCCACGGGGCATGTTGTGACAGTGAAACATTTTTTGTGCAAGTCCGACTGGTTTTCATCTATGTATTGCCCGTTCTAATTAGATATCTGCCAGGTTTATTTTAAGACATATCCCCATAGGTACCATTAACACAACCTTTGCATAATCTGCTGCATTTCTATATCATTCTCTGAGAGAGTGAGTCGTTTCTCACATCCAATCTAAACTCTTCCTGTTATATCACCACTCATTCTACTCGTCACTTTAAGTTTGAAGAAAATTTTCATTACAATCTTTTAATGTTATATTAATTTACTAGGTATGATTGTCGTCAAGGAATAATGCTTCATCAAGTCGTATCGTCCAGTTGTATATTTGTCTTAGGTAACCAATGGATGCAAATACATTGAAAACTTAAGTAAGCTATTAAATAATTTTGCAGGCTTTGAAGAGAGATATAATTGTTTGGATTGAGATAGACATGCTGCGTATGAAAGGAATGTGTGTTGATCCCACAAACTTTGGGATAATTAGCTCTGCAGAGATGCAGGAGTGTTTCAGCCTTGGGCCAACTTTCTCAGCAGGGATCTGTTTGTATTGTAAGATGCCCTAGTTCCATGTTCTCGGGTTAGTTACACTCAATTAGTAGCCAGGTAAATACCTGTGTGTGTTGTTGTGTTGTGAAACAGTACCAGTTAGTTATGTCATCTGTGAAGATTGAACAAGATTATCATCCAGAGATGAAAATGAAGATGGCAAGTGAATTTTGACTTATCAAGAGTCCAACCTTATTTTAATATGTATGTATCCTCACAATCCTGCCCTTATGAGTTATGTATGTGTACTGAATTTTAAAATATATTCACAGTTCTACAACACCCAAACAATCAGTAGGTAATATGTGCCATTGTCCTGTGTCGGAATGACATTAATATTCCTTCATGTCCTCTAGCCCTAGCTTTTTTAACTGAGAATAAACATTCAATTTGTATTCAATATGTTAAAACTTTGTAATCCTTTTAGTTGCACTCCTCTGTAGCAAGTGTCTCCTTCTTTTGATATGGCCACTATGTTTGTATACATTATTGTAAATGAGGCCTAACTATTTGTTGCGCTATGGGTTGGTACTAGTTAGTTCCGTCACATTAGTTTTACTGGGAAAACGTTTCAATATAAATTAGTTAGGTTATGAATCAATACACATTGTGATATGAAACACTACTAGTTAGTTATGCAGTTAAATCGCATCTGGTTATATCGTCATTATATGTATCAGCACTAGTCAGAAATGGTTGCAAGACAACTGTCTTTGCATTTGCACTGCCCTCTGAGCCGTCCCCTTGAAGTGTTTGGTAACATAGTGGCTACACTGAGACACTTGTCTACGTTCTGACTACACCCCACTTAGGCTGCGACATTGTATACACTTGGAGCTGGGGGAAAAATGTCAAAAAGCATGTCAAATCACTTGATAGTGGCCCACTTGTATTTAGCAGGTACACATTGGCGTATGTACAAGAACACACTGCTTATGGGAGGTTATGTTATGTCCAACCCACGCATTGGATCCCCAGAATGGCTGAAGTCACTCAGTGTAGAGATAATGTACATCACTTGGCGGCTGCATAGTATACTTTCACTGTTGAAATGTTAACTCCCAGAGGTATGCCACAGCTACAGTGACCAACATCTTGCCTCTCCAATGATTGTCTTTCAAGGTGGAGACATGTCTCTTGCAAATTCCAAATGTTTGCCTTGTTAGTTAACATAATTATTTACTCAGGAACAAATAGTATATGTATTGGTCATCATTGTTGTTCAGTTCATAATTTATATATTGAAATGTTGACATCTTAAGTTGGGGATGGAAAAGGGTCCATGGTAGTCACCCTGTCTGGTGTTAATGGGTTGTGTATGGAGATGTTGACATCCCACTGAAGACAACCGGACTGTAAGTCTTCTTGTTCAGCTGACACCAATGAATGTTGTGTGTTTGTGTGGAACACGTCTGTGTTTATCAACACTGTGTCGTCCACACAGACAGGTTGCTGCTAGGAATCTCGGTCTGTGTTCTGTTGGTGTTACTTGGCATGTTAACAGTTCAGTACACTTTGCAGAGGTCATGGCAGATAAAGATGCTGCTAATTGCTATGTCCTGAAACTCCAGCTGTTTACTTCTCATGAATTTGTATACAGATTAGGTAGGCTGTTTTTTTGGTGGCCATCTAACATGTTCTTTCTTGAAGCAAAGCATTTATGTTAATGTGTCTTAATGTTAGACTAGAAAAAAACATTTAGTAAATTATTTACCTCTCAAGAAGCTTTTTTGTATGTAACAAACAAAAATGTTTATTGAGAGGTAAATAATTTACTAAATAACATGAACCAAGAAACCATTATCACTACATTCTAAGATAGAACAAAACAATACATCATTGTTAACCAGACGTCTTCATTGGCTGAAAAGTAAACAACAAGTGATGGCTTCCTGTAAGACTAAAGCACAAACTATGTCTTAGGCTGATGTTTCAGCC
Organism: Ridgeia piscesae; assembly: GCA_025642075.2. Classification (NCBI taxonomy): domain Eukaryota; kingdom Metazoa; phylum Annelida; class Polychaeta; order Sabellida; family Siboglinidae; genus Ridgeia; species Ridgeia piscesae. Next base: position 399,361 of record JAODUO010000096.1, on the reverse strand, counting down.
TTGGACTAGAGCAAAACCACGATAATTAATATTCACTAGGCTGTTGTCATCTTCACTGGCTGGAGTAAATACAAGATATGTTTATTAAGATGGTGCCATAGATGTTCTTCAACATAAATAAGAAATATAATATGTTAAATTGCTGTGTTCATACAAGTGTGGAACAAAAACAAGATGTCTGTTAGCCACTGTCCTCATCGTCAAAAAAGATGTCTCCTTTTAACCTGATGCCAGTCTGGAGCAAAAGCAAGAACTGTTTGCCGAGTAGTCAGTCGTCTTTGGCAAAACAAAACATCGTTCTGAAGTGAGTGTGGTACAGTGACACACACTCGTCACCAGGCAGGAGTTGGTAGGTGTGGTACAGTGACACACACTCGTCACCAGGCAGGAGTTGGTAGGTGTGGTACAGTGACACACACTCGTCACCAGGCAGGAGTTGGTAGGTTGGTACAGTGACACACACTCGTCACCAGGCAGGAGTTGGTAGGTGTGGTACAGTGACACACACTCGTCACCAGGCTGGAGTTGGTAGGTGTGGTACAGTGACACTGGTCACCAGGCTGGAGTTGGTAGGTGTGGTACAGTGACACACACTCGTCACCAGGCTGGAGTTGGTAGGTGTGGAACAGTGAACACTCGTCACCAGGCGGAGTTGGTAGGTGTGGTACAGTGACACACACTCGTCACCAGGCTGGAGTTGGTAGGTGTGGTACAGTGACACACACTCGTCACCAGGCTGGAGTTGGTAGGTGTGGTACAGTGACACACACTCGTCACCAGTCAGGAGCTGGTAGGTGTGGTACAGTGACACACACTCGTCACCAGGCAGGAGTTGGTAGGTGTGGTACAGTGACACACACTCGTCACCAGGCAGGAGTTGGTAGGTGTGGTACAGTGACACACACTCGTCACCAGGCTGGAGTTGGTAGGTGTGGTACAGTGACACACACTCGTCACCAGGCTGGAGTTGGTAGGTGTGGTACAGTGACACACACTCGTCACCAGTCAGGAGCTGGTAGGTGTGGTACAGTGACACACACTCGTCACCAGGCAGGAGTTGGTAGGTGTGGTACAGTGACACACACTCGTCACCAGGCAGGAGTTGGTAGGTGTGGTACAGTGACACACACTCGTCACCAGGCTGGAGTTGGTAGGTGTGGTACAGTGACACACACTCGTCACCAGGCTGGAGTTGGTAGGTGTGGTACAGTGACACACACTCGTCACCAGGCAGGAGTTGGTAGGTGTGGTACAGTGACACACACTCGTCACCAGGCAGGAGTTGGTAGGTGTGGTACAGTGACACACACTCGTCACCAGGCAGGAGTTGGTAGGTGTGGTACAGTGACACACACTCGTCACCAGGCTGGAGTTGGTAGGTGTGGTACAGTGACACACACTCGTCACCAGGCTGGAGTTGGTAGGTGTGGTACAGTGACACTGGTCACCAGGCTGGAGTTGGTAGGTGTGGTACAGTGACACACACTCGTCACCAGGCTGGAGTTGGTAGGTGTGGTACAGTGACACACACTCGTCACCAGGCAGGAGTTGGTAGGTGTGGTACAGTGACACACACTCGTCACCAGGCAGGAGTTGGTAGGTGTGGTACAGTGACACACACTCGTCACCAGGCAGGAGTTGGTAGGTGTGGTACAGTGACACACACTCGTCACCAGGCAGGAGTTGGTAGGTGTGGTACAGTGACACACACTCGTCACCAGGCATGAGTTGGTAGGTGTGGTACAGTGACACACACTCGTCACCAGGCAGGAGTTGGTAGGTGTGGTACAGTGACACACACTCGTCACCAGGCTGGAGTTGGTAGGTGTGGTACAGTGACACACACTCGTCACCAGGCAGGAGTTGGTAGGTGTGGTACAGTGACACACACTCGTCACCAGGCTGGAGTTGGTAGGTGTGGTACAGTGACACACACTCGTCACCAGGCTGGAGTTGGTAGGTGTGGTACAGTGACACACACTCGTCACCAGGCTGGAGTTGGTAGGTGTGGTACAGTGACACACACTCGTCACCAGGCTGGAGTTGGTAGGTGTGGTACAGTGACACACACTCGTCACCAGGCTGGAGTTGGTAGGTGTGGTACAGTGACACACACTCGTCACCAGGCAGGAGCTGGTAGGTGTGGTACAGTGACACACACTCGTCACCAGGCAGGAGTTGGTAGGTGTGGTACAGTGACACACACTCGTCACCAGGCAGGAGTTGGTAGGTGTGGTACAGTGACACACACTCGTCACCAGGCAGGAGTTGGTAGGTGTGGTACAGTGACACACACTCGTCAACAGGCAGGAGCTGGTAGGTGTGGTACAGTGACACACACACTAGGTGCTGAAGGGATGGTGGAAACAAAATGCGTGCTTGAGAACTGTATCAGTCTGGCGGGGTCTGTGGCTACACCCTCTTACAGGGCAGACAATACAAGTGTGTAAGTGGAAGCAAAACAAACGTGTGGGTTGTCTTACAAAGTGTCTGTGTCTTTGTGTCATGTCTCGACAGCATTTAGTGGGCCCTTAACATGGACTATGGTACAAGCTCCTGTCGTCAATCCAAACTGATACACCAGCATTCAGTGTGTTCTTGTTGGGTCACACTGAGTCATTGCCTGCTTCTGACGTAGGTTAGGGAGAAAGTCGTAAAATATGAAAGTAGTAGTGATTCTGTTAGGATAAGAACATTGTCACATTTCTCAAGGGAATTAAGATGTAAAGCTTCGTAGAGGAAACAATGGCTTTTCTGTAACTGCAGTTGTTATGCAATTAACACCACTATTGATTAGTTCAACAAATATCCTTGCTGTGTTGTCATTTGCATATAATCGACATGCAACACATATTTCATAGCGTCACATGAACAACGATTGCTATACTATACTAATGTTCAGATAACTTTAGGTCTACCTTCTTCATTGTCATGAAACTGCAGATCATTTGCCAACCTTGTGTGTCTGCAGCACCCAAGAGTCAGAGTGAGGATCCGGCCCTGCACCGGGTCGCCTCAGACGGGGCACGGATCTACCGTGCCGGGCAGGGGGGCATCAGCGCCACATCGACGGTGCGAGGGATGTGGAAGCACCACTCAGCCACCCCAAGTCCTGCCATATCACCCTCACCCTCGCCTGTCATTGCGAGGAAGGGATCTGTACGTATAACTGTTACTTTAATATATTCACAAATATATATATATATATATATATAATGTATATATATATATATATATATATATATATATATATATATATATATATATATATATATATATATATACATACATATATAAACTTATAGAACATAAAAGATATGTGAGATATGTGAACAGTTAAATATGCATTGTTGTAATGAAACAACGACAGCGAACCGGTGTAACTGTTCTCAGTGCCACGAGGTGCCGCCAAATGTGTCTTCTGGCTACTGTTATGAGTCTGGTGCAGGCCGAGTGCGAGACACGTGGTTAGGCTTGGTGTTGTTTTGGGGATTGCGCGTGAACATTGTTCGTTGGATCGACACAAGTACACGTGTAATTAGAAAGCCCAACACGTGTTACCTGGGCTGCCCTTTTGGGCGATCGACGAGTGACAACTGAACAGCCATGAAGTAGACCGTATTCGTTATGTCATGCAGACATGCAAACATGCAAGCGTGCGTGCGTGCGTGTATGTGTTGTTGTAAATGTATGTATGTATGCTATATATATATATATATATATATATATATATATATATATATATATATATATATACAAAACACGCATTATATATATATATATATATATATAGTACAAAACATACGCAGTCAAACACACAATAATTTAATTGCATTTGGGATACGTACCAGAAGTGTGCTCGAAGCGTATACGGGCAACAATGAGAGAGAGGGGGAGAGGGAGAGGGAGAGAGTAGAGAGTAGAGAGTAGAGAGTAGAGAGTAGAGAGTAGAGAGTAGAGAGAGTAGAGAGAGTAGAGAGAGTAGAGAGAGTAGAGAGAGAGAGAGTAGAGAGAGAGAGTAGAGAGAGAGTAGAGAGAGAGTACAGAGAGAGTAGAGAGAGAGTAGAGAGAGTACAGAGAGAGTACAGAGAGAGTACAGAGAGAGTACAGAGAGAGTACAGAGAGAGTACAGAGAGAGTACAGAGAGAGTACAGAGAGAGTACAGAGAGAGTACAGAGAGAGTACAGAGAGAGTACAGAGAGAGTACAGAGAGTACAGAGAGAGTACAGAGAGTACAGAGAGTACAGAGAGAGTACGAGAAGTACAGAGAGAGTACAGAGAGAAGAAAAAGACAGAAAGAAAAAGACAGAAAAAGAGAGAGAGAGAAAAAGAAAAAAGAGAGAGAGAGAGAGAGAGAGAGAGAGAGAGAGAGAGAGAGAAGAGAGAGAGAGAGAGAGAGAGAGAGAGAGAGAGAGAGAGAGAGAGAGAGAGAGAGAGAGAAGAGAGAGAGAGAGAGAGAGAGAGAGAGAGAGAAGAGAGAGAGAGAGAGAGAGAGCACACGGTGATATTAGCGCCGTGCCCCACCGAGCACTAATTGGCGCGTGTAGGTCTACAAGCACGCCGGTTGTTCGCGCCACTACGGGTCAAACGTATAGGCCATAACGAGCCATACTTACACGGACGGCCTGATGTACCAGGTCGAGTGGCCGCTCATCGTCCAACCATCGTGTATATGACGGACATGATGCCATCTGCGGATGTTCTCGGGTAGTTGAACTTGAATCTGTGAGCGGTGATCGTCTACTTGTCTTGTCCGTCAATGTGCGTGTGCGTGTGCGTGTGCGTGTGCGTGTGCGTGTGCGTGTGCGTGTGCGTGTGCGTGTGCGTGTGCGTGTGCGTGTGCGTGCGTGTGTGTTTGAATGTGTGTTTGTGTGTCTCTTTGTGCGCGCGTGCATGTGTCTGCGTGTTTGTGAGTGTGTGCGCGTGCGTGCGTGCGTGCGTGTGTGCGTGCGGGCGTACGCATGTGCATGAGCGTCCGTAAATATACATTCACTGTTAATATTTATATACGCCAATATCATTTTGTCATCCCGAGTAGCGGAAGGGCAGTGACGGGAGTTTGTCCTGTCGCCCAACCCGTCCTTCCGCCCAACTCGTCCTGTCGCCCAAGCCGTCCTTCCGCCCAACCCATCCTGTCGCCCAACCCGTCCTGTCAGCCAACCCGGCCTTCCGCCCAACCCATCCTATTGTCCAACCCATCCGCCACCCAACCCACCCAGTCGCCCAACCCGTCGTGTCCGGGGAAGAGCTAGAGGCGCGGTGGCAGGTTGTTGCCAGTCAGAGTCCCAGTAGACGTGTCTTGTTGCAAGGAGACGTCTCGTTTCAAGTAGCGGTCTGTCTCGAGGACGGTTCACGAGTCGTCACCCATCTCTCAATGGAGGTTTCGGCTGCGGCAGATCCAGCGAGCTCATTGCATAACGGTGATTTTTACAAGACTGCAAATATCATTGGCAAACTGAGAATATTCAACTTAGTGGCACTACGACGTTCAATAAATTTTGTACATGAGATATAATAATATAAATATATATATATATAATAGACACACACGAATACCGCTGATACCGGCATTGGATTTACAGCACTCACACTGCAGACCGACCATCTAGTGCTCAAGGTGACGGCGGGTCCCGTATATGTCGTGTCCCGGACGTGTTTCGTTGATGTGCAATCGACACAGTGGAATCTACCTGTCGTGCACACGAGTCGGTTATTTGCCGCCTTCCCGCGCCAGTTAACGAGCGTAACAAGTTTTTGCCCCGTAATTGGTATAATTGGTATGCTTATTAACGATCACAGCCCCCGGTTCTGCAGTTAGGCACCGACAAACCGACCGTATTGCGGGTGTAAGATGACAGAAGTTTAAACGGACGCAGAGGCAATCATTTACCATTACAAACCATTTGATGTGCGTTTGCGCGCGGTGTCTGTCCGCGCGGTGTCTGCCTTTGGATACCACTGTGTGTTTTGTCACGTTAAGCTTCCGGGGTATTTGCGAAAGAGCGTGCGTGCGTGTGTGCGGGCGTTCATGCGGGCGAGTGATATAGAGACGGAAACATTAACCTTGCCGCCTTGCAGCAATCTGTCTCGTCCGCCAATATCTGCCAGGTGCTGTCGTAATCGCGGATATTTCTCGTAGCCACGACGTACGCAGCCTGGCACATCGCGGCCTCGCCGATAACGTTTCAATTTAGCGGCCGACGAGGCACTTGTGGGCCGGGCGCCCGCGCACTCTCTCTGTCTTGCCCTCGCGCTCGCGCTCGCCCGGACAGCTGGATAGCGTAACGGCGCTGGCACGACCCCGGGCATGTTTCGGTGGTCAAGGATTAAATAAATGCATGCCATTTAGCGTGATAGCGACCGACTTCGAGAGATTACGGAGGAGGGACACGACACAGCGTTTGTTCGAGAGGATGATAGCGCGCACTCCGTGGCTGGCCGAGAGAGCCTGTGTTGCAGGCAGGCAGGCAGGCAGGCAGGCAGGCAGGCAGGCGGGTGCGTGTGTGTGTGTGTGTGGTGTGTGTGTCTGCGTGCGTGCGTGCGTGCGTGCGTGCGCGCGCGTGCGTGCGTGCGTGTGTGTGTGTACACGCTGGCGGGTGGGGACAGGAACATTCATGCACGTGCAGGGTAATGTTTGAACTGTACGGACGAGGGAACATTGCTGTTCACCCGAGCCTTTAGTGTGTCCGTGATGTCTCCTCTGAGCTCAGACGTCACTGGCCGGCGGTGTTGCTGGGTGTAGTCTGGTACTTCCCCTTCCAGGAAGCGTCCCACGGCTCAAGGCTGTGGTTCAGGTAATCACGGACACACAGGTGTGTGGACAGACAGGTGGAGGTGGTCAGGTGGTCAGGTGGTCAGGTGGTCAGGTGGTCAGGGTGGTGTTCGTCCCACTCGTAGACCACTGACGTCCAGAATCCACCGCAGAATGTTTAGCAAGGTTCGTCTGTCGCCGCGCGTTCTTCTTCTTCACGTTAGGCCGCCGCCATCCATTGAGCGGAACAAGTCTGCTCCCATATTATCCTGCACTTTTGGGGCTTAATAAAACGTGTGTGTGCTGAGCTATATCAATATATTTATCTCATTTAATCAAATTTTTTATTTTGTTTATTAATTATTATATTATATATTATTTATTTATTATTATTAATAGTCATAGTCAAATAAATAGACATAGTCAAATAAATAATAATAATAAATAAATAATATATAATAATTAATAAACAAAATAAAAATATGATTAAATGAGAGAAATAAATTGATATAAAAACATAAACAACCAAGAAATTACTATTTTTTCAAAACAGTTACGCATAAAACAGTGTGTAAAAACCCACGAGTCGCAGCACGGGGGCGTGTGAAGAGAAGTGGATGACGAGTCAACTAGTTGGAGTGTCCGGCCAGGCCAGTCCGGCTGCCGAAGCGGTCACTGGGTCAAACGACGACCGGGACAGCTCTAGACCTACGTAACACATCAGACCCTCGTTTCAAAACAGGAACGCGAGTGTGGAGCCGGTCGGTACGGAGGACGGAACGAGTGTGACATCCGCCGCATTGTTTAAATGTGGCACAGCACATGCCATTACAAATATATAACTAAGTTACTTGTCTGTGTATCAACTAAATTAATTACTCAAACAAATGCGAATTTTACAGTGAATTTATGTAATCAAAATAAACAATATTGTGGCATTTCTCCTGCCGTAAGTTGACACTCTTTGTCCACTGCATGATCCGACCGGTCAGTCCCATCGAGCAGGAGAAGGTCTCCGCAGCTGCTGACCAGGAGACCGACCGACGTGTTTGACCCAATAAAGACTCCGAGACGTGCGTCACGGACCCGCGTGACGTGAGCCACGCGGCGAGCCAGAGGCCGTGCGGCGACGAGATGGCAGGGTGCCCGCGACCTGTCCGTGGGGGAATGTGCCGAGGGCGGCGCCCGGCCACGAGAGCAAGGTGTGTGAGGTGCCAGCGACCGCCGCGTGCGGCTCGGCCAGGGCCGGCCACCGACGTTTGATGGCGGCGACAAATTGGCACCTGCGAGCGGCGGGGGGCGGCCGGTGTTAATCGCTTGACCAGCCCGACGCTCGCGCGCGTGTGTTGGCCAGCAGCTGGACCACGCCCCGCAATGGACGGACACACTGCTGGATGACGTCAGGAGTTGTTGCTTTGTGACAGAGGAGGGGGAGAGGGATGATGAAGAAGAAAGGGAGACAAATAGGGAGCAGAGTGGCAGAAGGAGTATTGGGAGAAGAGTGTCGAGGAGGAGAGGAATTAAGAAGGGAGGATGAGAGGGAAGGAATGCGATGCAGGGAAGGGACACGGGGAGGGTCGCAGAGGAGTGGAGGAAGAGAGACAAGTGGAAGAAGAAGAGGGAGGAAGATGGAGGAGGGGGTGAAGAGGAGAGGTGGGGGCAAGGGTTAAAGAGGGACCAAACTCGAGCTGCTCTCCCTCATTGCTCGTGGCGTTGTCGTCTCCGCCCCTCACTCGTGTCATCCTTCTCTTCATCTCGCTCTACCACTTCACCAAACCCGCCCGTTTCCTCATTACGAAATCCTTCCGTCCAAGCCGCGATCTCCTCTTCTTCTACATCGCACACGGGTGGACGCGGCTTCTGGTCAGTGTGGAGAACCCGTGGTCGTGTGTGAACACTGGACAGGACGTACTCCGCACGAGTGACATGTAAACACTGGTGGTTCTGTAGGTCGCGTGCCATATGTTTCACAATCGCGCGGAATTCGCCTCGCGCGAGATTTATACGGGTTCAACGTCCTGCGACATCCGGGTCACTGGGCCTACGTATCGCACTGATTTTTTGTTGTGTTCTACATAATTTATAGTCTGAATTCCGAACACAGTAGCAAAGCATTAGTTGGTATATGTACCAACGGCGGACATTGGTTACGACCATGCTATAAATACGCTAATTTCGCCTTAGCCAGGTATAACGTTGTGTGATGGTATTATTGGTTTCATCACTTTCATGGACAGACAGACACATCTTCAATACAGCTATCCAGGAATTAGATAAACCCACAATCGCGATTTCCCTCGTCGAGTGTTTAGTTTAGGTTAAATGTTGTAGCATATGAATAATGCTAGAATGCATTATACAACACTGACACGGAACAGTTTCCTGTTTTAAAACAACAATAATGTATAAATATACAAAACAATCACGTATTTCCATCACATTGGTGGACATTTTGAAGCAGAAAAACAACAAAACATATATTTTAGCACTTACGATCAAAAACACACCAGGACGTATACACATGCGCGCACACAAATACCTACATACATACGTGCATACATACGTACGTACGTACGTACGTACGTACGTACGTACGTACACGACGCACGAACAGACAGACAGACAGACAGACAGACACACACAGAACACAGACACACACACACACACACACACACACACACACACACACACACACACACACACACACACACACACACACACACACACACACACACACACACACACACACACACACACACACACACACACACACACACACACACACACACACACACACACACACACACACACACACACACACACACACACACACACACACACACACACACACACACACACACACACACACACACACACATACTGCCCACAGTGTCTCCATGGAACCATGCAGGAGAGAGACAGAGGGAGAGGGAGAGGGAGAGGGAGAGGGAGAGAGGGGGAGAGGGAGAGGGACGGACGGACGGACGGACGGACGGACGGACGGACGGACGGACGGACGGACGGACGGACGGACGGACGGACGGACGGACGGACGGACGGACGGACGGACGGACGGACGGACGGACGAGACGGAGACACGGCCATTGCGTGCCGTGTTTACGTCTGACGGAATTGTTGCGGCCGTGTCTGCGCAACGTCATCCATCGGCGTCGCTAAATGGCGCGTCGTTCAAGCGCAGAGATTAGCGTAATAAACGACACCCGTCAATGACGCCACTTCGTCAGTGACGGCGTAGATAAACCCAATTTATCTGCGTTCGACGCGGTGTTGGGAGCACTGTATCGGTGTTGCGTCACGCATCGCTGAACACGGCACGTGTTATTGCGTCGCTTACGCTCCATCTGCTGGATCAAGTCCACGGCAACAGTTCAACATTATTATATTTTTTATACATTATTTTACATGATTATTGTATTAGTAGTAGTTGTAACCATGCCAAATTGCAAACTTAGGCTCAGAGGCGCAACAAATAAAATCATCATGTGTAATCACAAACTGCCACAGTCACACAGGCAAAAGTCGTCACTGGAGCATGAAACCGGAGAAAAAGTATTGTGGAAATGCAATTTCAAAACAAAAGAATGGGTTTTGTGTTTGCTACGAAAGGTGGCTATGGGTTCAGAAGATGTTTTGTGCACACAGTTGACATTGCAATGTCCGCACAATTGACAACTACCAACGTTGAGGTGTTTTGTAAAAGAAAGTTGATGTCGGCCATATCGTCACAGTACTTACGGCATAATCACAGCGGGCAGCATGCAAGGTCGGCCGTGTCAGCCCGACCAATCCCCTCTCCCCTGGTATTCTCGAAATGCGGGCAGATGAATCTGCGTGCAGATCAAAAGGCTTTGAGGAAATACCGTCCTTGTGATACAATGCAATCGTCCCTCAGTCAAGGTCAACAGAAATGCATTATAATTTAGTGTCTCAGTCGCAATAAGTAGAGGAATTTTGACTTGAAAGTTCGTGGCAGATTATCTTTGCATGGTGATGATTTCCGTTTCCCCGATTTACCGCAGGAATAGGTAGCTAAGTTGCAGTGACCTTGATTTATGTGTAAAGGTCGTTACAGCAGCACATTCGTATTTGAAGGCGGAATGTTAAATTCGCAACGCATTTATATTCTATGGACTCTTTTAAATGTTAAACCTAAACCCGAGTAGTCCATATTTGGAAATCAGGAAAACTGTGGAATTTCCCGTTCATACATCTATTTGTGTGTACGTTTGTAGACGTTATCATGCTCGGATTTGTGGGGAAAGCCGGGAGACGATAAGGCGGTCTTCGTTGGCACAACACGGGCTAATTTGTCGTGAGTTGTCAGTCTGCAGACTGTCCTATCGCCCGGCCTATCTTAATGCACTTTAAATGACGTCTGATGCTCCAGAGGCGTATCTCGGCGTCATCTCTGATTCAACTGTTGACTGGTCAGATTTATGTCCCGTTTACGGCCGCGACCAAATATCGGCGTCGTCCGTGCGGACGGGCGGGCGGGCGTGAGTGTGTACGTCTGTGAATGTCCTCTACCCGGTAATCAAAGTAGTTTGTGTGTGTGCGTGTGCGTGTGCGTGTGCGTGTGCGTGTGCGTGTGCGTGTGCGTGTGCGTGTGCGTGTGCGTGTGGTGCGTCGTGTGCGTGTGTGTGCGTGCGTGCGTGTGTGTGCGTGCGTGCGTGCGTGCGTGTGTGCGCGAGCGATGGGATATATCTCGAGTGGTGATGTTACTTTGTACGGTCTCGTGAGATGGTTTGGTGGTTCATGCCCCGTCTCCTCGGAAACAGTCGCGAGTGTCGTCGTCAGCTGTGTGGTCTGCGTCGTCGGCTGTGTAGTGTCCGTCGTCAGTTGTGTAGTCTCCGTCAGCCACTGTGTAGTCTCCGTTGTCCGCTGTGTAGTCTCCGTCAGCCGCTGTGTAGTCTCCGTCAGCCGCTGTGTAGTCTCCGTCGTCAGCTGTGTAGTCTCCGTCGTCAGCTGTGTAGTCTCCGTCCTCTGTGTAGTCTCCGTCGTCCGCTGTGTAGTCTCCGTCGTCCGCTATGTAGTCTCCGTCGTCAGATGTGTAGTCTCCGTCGTCAGCTGTGTAGTCTCCGTCGTCAGA
>JAODUO010000096.1:367500-385000 GCA_025642075.2 Ridgeia piscesae | reverse complement strand
GTTCTTAGTACCATGTGAGTCAATCAATGAGGCTCATGTCCACAATCACAGGTTCAATAAGGAGTAACCATCTCTCCATAATCAGAGGTGACATGGTCCCGCAGTACAGGCGAACTTCTTGTACTGCTCACAAAGACAATACAACTTCATATGCTGCCTGGATACACTGCGCGCATTCGTCACATATATCGGAACATGGATGGTAGTAACCAATTGGCGTGCAAGCAGCGGGGGAGTTAAATGTTAAATTGTAAAGACATGATTTGCGTCAGTGTCCGAGTCAAACTTATAAAACCTCCATGGCATGGGCAGCGTTACGTGGAAATCACAATGTGTCGTTTCGACTCGACATCCCAAAGGACAGTGCCCGATGTCCGTCGATCGAGTTGGAGATCTTCCCGCAGTGCATTGTTCTCCGGCCAGATGTCCAGTCTCCCGGTCTCTCGCTTGACCGCGCGCCAACCAGAGAGTCGCCAATTAATTAGCTCGCCAATTATGCCGCGATTGTTTCGCTAATTGCGCACACAATTAAAATGTGGCACTTTTAGTGCAAGTTGCGAACGCCGACTTCGGTCTGCGTGACGAAGCGGTAAATAGTTAATGTTTTAATTATGATTTCGCTGCAAACTTCTGACGACGTTTTAGCGATGTTCGCGTGTCAGTCGGCACAGCTCGGCGGGGACATCGTCGACGGCGCTAGGCACGACTCCGCGGAGGGGTAATTACAAGAAACACCGCACGCGATACCGGCCTTCTTCCAATCTGTGTAGTTTGACTCCTTCTCCTTTCACTTCTGACACAAACAGTTACGTTTGCTACACGCCTTTGTCGTTAAATTTAAGTCTGAGCAGTACTCGTGTAGGCCTGACGAAAAATGTTTTACATGTGTACATCGTCAAAGTAAAAGTTAATTAGTAATGCGCGGCAATCGGGGAGGGGGAATAGTTACTTTGGAAGATTGCGTCGGGGTAATCTGTGTTGGCGCACATCGGCCCCTAGCGAATATCACCAAGCACGTGCGTTTAGATGCTCTCAAATCATCGGAAATATGGACTCTACCTTATCCATATTCGTTGTTTTGCCTGATGGTTTTTTATTTGTTATTCTGAACTTAATTTCTGATTGTATTGTAGATCTGCAAGAAGTGATATGTTTTAGAACAAAAATAATAACCATACGACCGATGGCGTATGTTTTGCATTAGTGGTGAATTGCGTGTTTCCTAAGCCGTGCCGTGTGACATGTTGAAATCTAAAATCAATTTATTATTTTGTTTTCTTACAGCGAGTCGCCCCACATGTGGAAGCGCGGATCAGAGCCGGAGCTGCGCAAGGCCGGAAGTAGCGTCATCGTGTGATGTCCGTCCGTCTGGCTACACACGAAGCGCCATACGTCTCAGTGAACCGGACATGTCGATAGTCAGCAACGGGGAACATTGCGCTTTTAATCGTCGCTAGCAGCAAGACGTGTATATCCGTCTATAGCCGTCTCGCCCATCCTCACACTGCTGTTGTTCTCGTTGTACACGTGACCTGGATAACAATGATACTTGCAACGCGCCGACGTCGTGACGTCAGACGTCAGTTTCGCGTAACGTGACAATTAAACAACTAATTACGTACACGTAGCGTAACTGTGGTAAAACACCGCCTCGAGTGAACACAGCGTTTTCTTAACTTCACTTTGTCCCTTGACCATGCAGAATGGTCATTCTGTGGCTGTGTCTGGACGTCTTCGTGGCGTTGTCCAGCCGTTACCAGAAACACGATCGCGTTCTGAATATTGCAAGACAATTGGATGAACTGTAATGTCGTGTTGGTCTGACCATTGCTATGTCCGGTTCACTGACACGGACAGCGATTAGTAGCCTTGCCATCCGTCCAAGCCCGCCCGCCCTCCCGTACCCCCGACAGATGGACATGTCCTGTCAGACGTTGAAAGCACAATCTATGCAACCACGAGACGGGGAAAGACAAATGAGTTCGGTCGTTCGGCGTTCTCGGCCAACAACGACGACTTGTAGAGACTTGTAGAGACTTGTAAAGACTTGTAGAGACTTTTAGAGACCTGATGCAGCGAAGGAACTGATGGATTCAGTCGCTCATCTGCAAGGACAGTTGCATCATCTTCCACATGAATTAATTTTATCATTGCATTCATTTGTTTGGTGCTTAACAGACGGCGTCTGTGTTCATTTAGGGTATACAATAATTGATACCTCCGGCGCACATTATTTTCTTTAAACTTGATTTTTAATTCAGGGAACGCTTGATAAACTATGCATATGTATTATTTTATTTGTTGACATTGCTGTTTACACGCATACCGCAGAATTTAGGTAAATCAAAACAAATTGTTGTTGGAAGTCACATTTGACGAAGAAATGATTCGGGACACCGTCCACTTTTCACAAGCATTTCACGGATGTTCGACTGGACGAACGAATCTCGATTATGCGGCGTTATGCCAATCTCTGATTGTAAAACATAACACCTCAGTTATTTTCCCACCCATATATGTTGTGTAACAAACAAGTATACACACTGCATGGGTAAGAACGAAGTATATTTTGATACATGGCCTGGCTAGTGTGGATGTATGCCGAACCTTTTATGTGAATTGTATTTTATACTTTGCGTTCATGGATACTTGATATGTATAAAGGACGGTTTAGTCGAATAACGCCGTTCATAGAGTTGTTCCACATAATATCAAGTTTATATATATATATATATATATATATATATATATATATATATATATATATATATATATATTGCATGATATAAAGAGTTATATTTTGATACATAACATGCATACTGTGGACGTATATATGGTTAACGTGTTTATGTGAATTGCATAACTGATACATGTAAATTATGTTATATTATAATAAACCTGTTCAGTGAGTTCCACATAATTACCATTGCTACAGTTGTTAAGAGATGCTGACATCATCCTTTGTCAACTCGACTGTTCTAATATCATGAATGAATACAATCCACACTGAAATCGAGGTCCATCTCGAGATGGTGACATCACCCTACACGTGATCACAACACGCAGAAATCGAGATGCTGATATCACTATATAAGTAAAAACACAATACACAAAACTCATGCTGATATCTTCGTCTATGTGAAAACAATAAGTTCTAAAACAAACTACCAATTTAACTGCATGTCATCCTAAAGTAAAGGACTCTTTGGCAGGTAGTCAATTCACAGACGAGAAGAAATACCGACCTATGTATAGAAAATGTGTAATTCATGCATTAACGCTACGAAATGCCCATAAAAGACGTGCGTGTTTATTGCGTAATCTGCATCAACGTTGTTTTAACACATATTTTCTTGTTTGCTAAATAATATATACATCTATCATATATTCGCTAAAACTACACATTTCGCATGGGTTTAACAACACAATCGTTTCGTAATGGCCTCATGTGAGCTCGAACGGACGACATCCACTAAGTGGGTGTAACAATAAGTACACACGTTATGCCTCAAAGTCACTTTACTGTCCAAAGCGAAAACACATTCTGTGACGATCAATCGATCTTTCACACGGGTATACGAGATGCAAGTCTGATATATCGACAACTTCCACAAAGCAACCGATCAACATAAAATTTGCTCATGCATTATCGCCCATTCACCTCGACAGCGATACGATCTACGCTTACAGCTGCTGCCCTTCACCGCAGGAAATGTGTGTGAAGTTTGCGCGTCCCGTCGTGTTATGGGCGTCATCTTCAAACACCCGCGTTATAGGATGTCACTTACCTGTCTTATCATAAACACGCCCCCTGTCGGATAATCTTCAAATCTTCGTCATGCTTTCACCGGCGGCGCGATGGCAGCTTTTAATCTGCGCTCCAAGAAAACACCCGCATCGTAATCTCGAAGGAAAGACCCAGATGCAGCCAGTTATCCGTGTCATTGGGTAACCACCTTTGACTGACGTATCAGTGCTAAGCCGAGGATGTTCAATATGGAAAAACGCCCACTGGTGATAAGTGACCCCTCGTTTACACCCAGTTCAGTGACAGTGTATATTCCACGCAGTCATTGGAATCTATTGTAATTGTAATAAACGATGGGAAATCACCCGATGTAGCCTTTTGCTGTCGACATACAAACCTTAGTCTTGAATAACTATAGCCGACAATGGTAAGGTGAAATGAACACGTCAAACATTAACATTTAGTTAATCTTTCACCAGCAGCTTTTACCCAACCACAATCGTCGATAAGCATCAAAGGCGTATATAGTTAAATTAAAGAATGTACTATCTGAAAAAGCATACAAATAATGAAACAAAATTAAGCATGTACCATGCCGCAACTCGTATGTCGTGCTTGATTAATACCACGGGTAGTTATAGAACTGGCAATAAATGTTTACGAGAGCCTGAAGGTACGATTGGGGACTTTCGGAGAGGATGTGTGCAACATTTGAGATTTGTTGAGAGGCTGAAGGTGTACTTTTTTTGAAGTTTCCGGAGTTGCAACTAGATGTAGCGATTTTTTTATTACGCCCCAGAGGGGGGTGCAACTAGAGTTTCTTAGTAAGTATCAACCCCCTGTATAATCTCCACTTCCGGTGCCAATAATACGAATTATAATCAATAAAAAATTATACTATCATGGTCAAATACAGAATAGTTGTATGTACAACGTGCAGGACGACGCTCTTTATGTTGAATTTAGTGAAGGGACACGTTGGGATTTAGTCAAAGTGAATAACTCTGCCCCTATCATATCTAGTACTAATTGATCTTAGCATTTCTCAGTACAAACGTATCTAGCATGTTACATGTATTCGTATGGATCATGACTAAGACGGGTATATATGTTAAATAACATGTTAATATGGGTTCATCTTAACGTGAAATACGTATGGATAAAACTGTCAACCCAACTGACGTTTTATATATTGATGAACTGTTGAGAGAAAACTATTGTAAAACTGGACCGTTTCGATCATTAACACAAAATAAACGACCGGATAATTTAACTAAATGTGAGAGAGACAATGCTTATTGAGTTTACTAAAGATGTTCAGTAGCCGCTTATGTACTAGGGCCCGTGGTTCTAGACAGGGTCGTCAACAACCCGCGGTGACACGGCGGCGGGACGTTCCATTCATGCCTCCAGTGCCAGTAAATCGTCCCTGTCGTCATAACACCATAACCCGGGTCGGTGACGGCAGATGTTTTGTCAAGATGCATTAGGCGACACGCCGGCAAAGTGCCGTAACTTTGTCGGCGACGACAGCTCAACGGTTTGCTACGACCATATAACCAAACCACGCCGAGCAGTCACTTCACGGAGGTATGACTGCGCCTGTTTACGAGCGTTTATTGCAAGGAAACTCTGCCTTTTTGAGCACTTTTCAATTTGAATCGAATAAACGCATTAATCTCAAAATGGCGTCCGACCGAAAATCTATGGCAGAGGCCAAAGTCGGCGAAGGCTACAAAAAGCGGCGGAAAGACCTGCATCATTACAGGCAGCCCATACAAGAGAGAAGTTGAGGCCATGGCAAGACTGGTAACGTGTGTTCAAAGAAGAGAGGGCACTAAAAACTGAGAAAACGTCCAAGAAAAACAAGACAGAGAAGGATGACTGTAACACTATATCTGTATTGTTCGGAATTGTATTCCAGCTGCAGAAAAGGCGAAACCTGGGTGCAGTGTGGGGAGTGTGGCCAGTGGGCACACCGGGTATGAGCGTGGCGAGATTTGCGCCAACGATTAAGTGACATCGCATATCGTTGTGAAGGGGCCCACTTTGGCCTCCACATTGCTAAAAAACAAAATGGGTATCTTTTTAAAATACGTCTGTACGTATTATATTTATTAAGATAGAGTAACTACGCTGTGCATATACTTAGTCAAAATACACCGCTAGGCAGTGTAGCAATAATTAACCTATTTTGTACGTAAATGTCAAATGAAGGTCGATCGGCGCTTAAAGGGCCCACTTTACCCGCCTTTCCCCTATATCTGCGTATAGTTGCACTTGTGTAGCCGTTATGACATTATCGTCTCCTAATTGTTGTCTTGTTGATGCTGTTGTTTTGTCATAGCGAATGTTGCTCCAACATATATTGTATAAATGTTTCGCAACATCTAGAAGCATTTAGAACATCTGTAATTCATTAATTCGATTAACTAAATGATTTATTGAACGGCTTAACTGGGTTTTTACGTTACATATCCGACAGTGTTATCATAATGCCTCATACAACTATAATTTTATTCAGAATAAATCACATAATGTTTGTAATCATAGGTTAATATAATACTATCTAGAAACTACATAAAATAGCCCTTCCAAAAACTCATCAAGTTTACAGTAGATTAAGCGTATTCACGTGGAATATTTTTTGGTAAAATTTGCTAGCGGATTTAACCTTTCTTTTTAGATTCAGTTATCCTCTATCGCGACGATTATTGGTTCCCGTCGTTCCACCTGCGGCATTGCCATCTGCCGTTTTCAATCTTTTTGCTTATCTCTGGAACAGAAAATGCGGGTATCGATTGAATTCTGATCGATAAGGCCATTTTATGCACCTGGCTAGTGCATAGTTGGCCATTGTTCGCGAAAACGCTCGAACAATACAAATGAACAAAACTAATGGACTCATGGAACGACGGGTGAGGAAGATACTGTAAAATGAGCGTTTTAAAACCAACTAGATCAGTCGGTTGGTCCAAAGTGGTATAGTATGGTTTACATATGTAGTCAGGATAGCTCATCTAACACCATAATATATTATGTCAAATACAGACGGATTCACTTGTTTTATAATAATGTACCTGTTTGGTTAATGAATTATGTTTATCATGGGAATGTTTTCTGTGGTGGATGTCAAGTATTCCTGGAGTAAATTATATATTTGAGACGTGATACTTGTCACGCACGTCTCGTTGCATCTGTTACTTTGACACGACATAGAATATACCCCCCCGCAAACCAATTACATTTTAAACGATTCTGTAATAATTGTTGGTGCTTGAAATTTGAATATTTCATAGTAATTTCGTTGCTTCACGCACTTCACGATAATCGTGTTATAATTCATCCATTAATTATACTATTCAATTGATAACATACTGTTCGATCGATAACATATTATATTAACTATGTCATAGTGCGTCATTACCACGTTTACGTTTTTATTTGGCGACTTATGTTTTCTATATTTTATTCAATCATGCGATCGAAAAATTGTTTTATTGTACCGTGTTATTGTTTATTAGGTTAACTATATTATTAAAAATAAAATAGGTATCGTAGCATGTCGTATATAGTCGATATCAAATATATGTTTAAGAGAGTATCTCAAGCAAGATGACTGAAAATATCAATTTAATGAGAAATATAAAGGCTTTTCTTTAAATCGATGTGGGTGTATGTGCGTGCGTGCACGCGCGCCTGTGTGTGTGCGCCTGTGTGTGTAGATGATCATGTGGTTGGTAAACCTCTCATCGGTTCAAGGGAATTACGACGCGTTTCCCCAAAGTTAATGACGACTAACGATGCCTTTGAAAGAGTTCCTGCGCTTTCATTTTACCAACGCTACGCCTCGGAGTTAACCACATCAACTACTGACAACAGGTGCCCTTACGTTTACAGCTAGACCGCAACTGTTTACGAAAGGCTACCTTTGTGAAGAAACACTAGCGGCTACCGATTGGCAATACTCACAGACTGTTGAGAAGTCTACTAAAACGACGAAAACATCTGATATTGTGACAACACTTACGCCGACGTTATCACCTTTTACTGGTTAATGTATGGCCTATAAGTAATATAATTACATAGTGTTATAGACTGCGGCGAACGTTCATTTTATATTCGTAAAATGGTCCCGTTAGAATAGCTATGAATGCGGCGCCATATGTGGATGGTAGTTGGCTCGTCGTTTTCGACACTGAAGTTTTTCTAAATACCCATGATAAATGACGCTGACGTGTTGAGTTTTTATTTCGAACAATATTTTGGTAGTACACTTTTTACAGTATGTGTAGGTCTAATCACCGCTTGGTTTATAAAAAGGCGGAATACCACCCACAGAGGGCATATATTCTTGTCTGTATCGCAAACATACGGTCATACATGCGCAAGCGCGCTTTTTATATCCAATAGCGCGTTCGTGTATCCGATTACTCTCGTATGAACGAGTGTCCCATTAGGAAGAAATGAGTGTGCATAATGTACGTACCAGGGCTGTTAATATTGCTCGAAGTGTCCACAATGCCCACTCGAATAGTGGCTATATCGCTTACAATGGTTTCGGTGTAGAATAGCGAATTTGAAATCCGCCATTTCTCATCGGGGCGATTATGCTATAACCATTGTGCTTGCGCAGGTCGTCCGGTCATTTCGCCCGCCAGCGCGGCTACGGCATTGTCATTTCAGAACATTCGTAAGTGTGATAATCGAAACGGTTAGCATTCGATTAACGTCGACATTTGCCCGTTTGCGTTTCAAGTCGTGTCCTCGAACAAGTGCTCGGATTTTAGCGCTGTCACATTGATTAGTTTGCATAATTTCACGGATTCGATATCATCACTTTGCATACGTGAGTGACATCTTTTAGTTACAAGGAAAGGGGCATTTTAGGTGTGTCATTTTGTGGGTATTCGGCCCTTTAGGTGTATCATTTCGGTAAATTGCACTGCTTTCTGTTATTCCATTGAAATTGACTTTTCAAATGTATAGAAATATAACCAGTACAAAGGTAGGATAAGAGGAGGGGTGGCGGTGGGTGAGACTGACGAGAGAGGTTTGTGGTGACAAACATCCTGACTAGTTCTCTAGAACGTCTATACATTATATGCGCAAGTCATAACGAAACCCAAAGATGTCGAGACGAGAGTAACATGTTTATAAGAGAAAAGTGCCACGAATCAAGACGGCTTGTCATTGGTGACGCTCACCCGATCCTGCGATTACGTTTTCGAGGAGAGCACTCCGACACAGCCTATACCTCTGATGCCCGCAGCCAGCCACACACGCGTCACGTCTGGCGACATGGAGTGTTTAAAGTGTCGCCTGCCTCCCGTTCTCACCCAGATCTAATCTCGCGTCGATACAGTCGGGTCCACGCCACGCGCATTGCCAGCGAAACATCGTCAGTGACAGTACAGACGCAAACAGCCCGATTGGCATCAGCGACTGTCACGGTCGACAATGCCTCCTCTCGCCCCTGAGTTATGACACCCCGTTAGACGTGGCTTACGGGAGGCCGGTGCGCTGTAATTGTCGTCATTTACACGTCGCCGATAAATCACGACGTCAGTTAGCGTGACAGGCGTCGCGTCGACCGCTCCGTCGGCCCGCCACAGCGGCGGCGCCGGTCAGACAGGTGGGGCGGGGCGGTCAGCACGCCGGGTAATTGGCCGAAGGACGGACAGAACATCTTGTCCGAGCAGACATATCGGCCGCCGGACATCGTGGGCGTGTGATGTTTACTCGTCGACGCGTGTGTTTAGACGGGTCGCCCCCGGTCGTCTGGGGTAAAAGCATCAGTCGGCGAGATGTGTTCGATGTCGAAGTCTGCGTGTGTGGTTCTAGTCTAGTCTAGTCTAGTCTAGTCTAGTCTAGTCTAGTCTAGTCTAGTCTAGTCTAGTCTAGTCTAGTCTAGTCTAGTCTAGTCTAGTCTAGTCTAGTCTAGTCTGGTCTAGTCTAGTCTAGTCTAGTCTAGTCTAGTCTAGTCTAGTCTAGTCTAGTCTAGTCTAGTCTAGTCTAGTCTAGTCTAGTCTAGTCTAGTCTAGTCTAGTCTAGTCTAGTCTAGTCTAGTCTAGTCTAGTCTAGTCTAGTCTAGTCTAGTCTAGTCTAGTCTAGTCTAGTCTAGTCTAGTCTAGTCTAGTCTAGTCTAGTAGTGGCCGTGGCCGTGGCCGTGGCCGTGGCCGTGGCCGTGGCCGTGGCCGTGGCCGTGGCCGTGGCCGTGGCCGTGGCCGTGGCCGTGGCCGTGGCCGTGGCCGTGGCCGTGGCCGTGGCCGTGGCCGTGGCCGTGGCCGTGGCCGTGGCCGTGCCGTGCCGTGCCGTGCCGTGCCGTGCCGTGCCGTGCCGTGCCGCCGTGCCTTGCCTTGCCTTGCCTTGCCTTGCCTTGCCTTGCCTTGCCTTGCCTTGCCTTGCCTTGCCTTGCCTTGCCTTGCTTCTTGCCTTGTCTCTTGTCTTGTCTTGTCTTGTCTTGTCTTGTCTTGTCTTGTCTTGTCTTGTCTTGTCTTGTCTTGTGATAATCATTTATACATGTAAATGATTTAATGGCCGTGTTACGTACTCATTGTGGTTGATAACCAAAGCCGCCTAAATTGGTTACCAAACCGACTGCGGGGTTTTTTCTGCGCTAGGTTACGTTAACTTTTTTTAAAGTTATTGTTAGTTCTGATTTCATTGCATTTTTTGTTTTACTTTTGAAACATATGTAGGTCAATATGAGTCTCAATGTAACAAATGTGTAAGAATGCATTATTACACGTGAACATATCTGTGTGATTTGAATGCGCACGGGTTGAGATCGATCGGACCTGTTCAATATTTGGATGTTCCTCTGCAGCAGTTTAATTTGTTCTGACTAAAATTTATAATAAAATATTTAACCATACCACGCTATTGTATTTCTGCGCTTATAATAAAATTATTCTAACATTAAATTTATACTCAAACACTTAGTAAATTATCGCGATGTCTATGGTGGCTAGTGGTGTTAATTAAAAAGATGACCCATTTAATGAAGTAATAGTCTCTTATACTAAATTAATACGACTGATGGATATGATCTTGAAGTTGCAATATGGAAACTGCATTATCCAATCAACATAGCCCTTTTTCTATGGCAGTTTACATTCCTTATCCACAATGTATCGACATTCCATAACGGAATATGGAACCCAGGGACAGTGCATCTGCCGGGGGCGATAGATGGGACCCGCGTAACGGGAGAAGTACGGACCAGCCCCTGTTATTTACACTGACACCGGTATGTAGGGCGCCCCCGGAGTTGCAAACAATTGCGTGTTGTCGACAGGCGACCGGACTCTACCTGTGAGTGACGTCATTCGAAGCTGTGCTAATTATCAGGTGCACTACATGCACTAGGGTGAAACAAAAGGTAGTTACACAAAGAGGTGCTATCCTATATTTTTGATGACGACCTTTATCATCCAAATACAGAAAATAACATACCAACAGTGATTTTTATCTAAACGTGGAAGTTAGTATACGTGTTTTTTTCAGAAGAAATAACCAGTTATCTATTATTACAGTTTCCACAGCACATTTTGAAACAATAAACAAACAGGTTTGTTTGAAGCAATCCACTCACTTCCATCTATTTATAGATTACGGTTTCTCCAATAATAAGAAGCGCATAATTATTTTTATTTTTATCGTAAAGAAAATAATTGTAGAAGGAAAATACGGCGGAATATTAGCCACTGTCACATCTGCGCAAAACAAAAGTAGTTCAAGCAAACTCATCTTCTTTTTTCTTTACTAAATCGTTGTAATACTTCGAATATTGTCAAAAAATATGGTTTATCATAATTGTATGTTCTTAATCGGATATTTTACTCCATAAATGACCTGCATATTTTCTCTGACTTCTTCTTTTGAACCGGTCTGAATCTTTTTCACAATTTTTCCGGTACTAATTACCACAGAAACAAATAAAACGTTTAATAAGTAATGCGTAATACGTCACAAAAATGAAATGTGTAATACGTCACAAAGACTAATGTGCATGCAACCGAATAGTAAAGAACTAATGTGTATTGGTGAAAATTCGAACTAACACGGCATTGTTGGACTCGATTTACATATCGGCTTTTTTGTCGTAGGTAGATTAACCGCAGATGATCGAAATTCTAGTATTCGTCAACTTGAACATTGACTAGATTATTCAAATGGCAACTTCACAAAATACAGTTCGTTATTTATCAAAAAGTTAACACCTTTTAGATTAAAAAAAGTTTTAAATTAAAGTCAACATGATTGTGAATGTAATCGTTTATTTATCTTACGGGGAAGTTGATATTGTCACCCGGAAGTGACGTTTGTCCCGACTTGTGGAAGTGCTACAGGGCTACTACGAAGTCCGCGCCCCGTGCTGTGTCCGCCTGTTCTTCTTCCGACCCGGACAGCGCGAACGAAACTGAAACACGGTCCGCTTACATCGAGCCGACATTGCGCATTTGTGCAAACAAAGACGCGTGCTACGCGCCTTGTGTGCACTCCCCTTTCATCCCGAATTCTTCCACGGGGCGGGGATTGGCTACTGCCGGGACCACCCAAGTTTCCCGCGCGGACCACCCAGGCATTTTGTGCTAATTCAATTAACAAATTAACGTTTCGGTTTTCCGACCCGCACCCGAGCAGCGAGTGGGCCCCTGAGATGGCGTCAGCGACGGCGGGGTGTAGTTTGGAGGGTGGTTTGAGGGGTGTCAGTTTGACCCCCTAGGGTTATAAACCACTCGGCTGTCACTAATGTTGACCGCAGCTTAGAAATATTGTCCGGTATAAATCGGGTCTCGTCATACGATGCTTGTGTCTGTCGGTGTGTGCGGGAGAGCCGAGGTGCCTGGCCCCGGGGGTAGACCGACCACACCACACCACACCAATCGATAATCTGCACACACAAACGTCTCTCAGTCTTATTCCTTGAAAGTTGCCACCCCCCGCATTTGCCCCAAAACGACAGCCTACCACGAAAATAACACGACATAGCCAACGTCTACACATTTTCGTTGTGACTATTATATAGAGTAATAAGCAATATTAATTGATAATCTAATATGTTAAGGATTCATCTCTTGAAATATACAATTGTTATGTTATTGTTTTCTTTCTATTGAAATTTTACAACGCGAAATGCGTCTAGATACATTGTTTTTATCGGTATTTTAATTTTATATTTAAATAGACACTCGCCTTAATGCAAGCAAACGAATGTCGGCACGTCACATTTTAAAATATCTACGATGTCCTTCGATGCAGATCAAAGCGTCAAAGTGAGTCGAATTGTAGTTGTCTTGACAAAACTCTTTACTTGGTCGATCTTTATTTAAGAAAACAACACATTTATTTTGTTTAATTTATATATGAAAGCGGAATGAATATTATAATGAAAGTATATAAAAGAAAAAATAACCTGGCTGAGTGAAAGTGACGCTGGTCAGCCGGTGGACTGGTCAGCCGTCCGTCATTGACAGCTGAACGGCGTAAACGCCAGTCACTGTTAGTTTTGGATTACGACTTCTTCAAATTTCCGGTTAAATTCGACATGCGGTGGGCGGTTCGATCTTAATCGTTACATTTCCAGTTTCTCGAGATAAAACTGAAACGGACGGAGACAGTATTACACTGGAATCTAACGTTGATCGATAGAGCAAATTTTCTTAATTTAAACTAAAAAGGTATGGCTTAAATTGCTTTTTTTGTATTTCTGTTGTTTCACATATAAAGGTAATATTCACAAAGTTATGCCCACAGATTGGTAATAAAACATCCACAACACTTTTTCATGAATTCTAAATCATTCGGTTTAATGCCTAAGCTTTCATATTATTTATTTTCTAATTTGTCATTTAATATAATTCTTTTTAAATTATGAAATAATGGTGTATGATTTGCTGGTTTGTTCGGAATATACAACCATTAACAATGAACACATCACGTTATTATAACGTAGAGAGATGTCGTTTGTGCTGTGAGTTTATGACTTTTTTTAATATAACGAATATTGCACGAAAACATTCGTTTAATAGGTTTATTCTTTCCTAGAATTGTGTCACAATTGGCTAAACAAATAAACAAATAACTCTTTTAAACATACATCTTTGAGATCAGATTGTTCAATGTGATGGACAATGAACGACAGCGTCGCTACTCCGTGCTATGTACAGAGCGTGGGTTACTATAGGGCAGAATTTAATATTGTATAAATGTGATATATATATATATATATATATATATATATATATATATATATATATATATATGTTTAAACACTGAGATCAAATGTTATGAGTAGTTACGAACACTCTTTTAGTTTTTAATTTTTTCAAAAAAATTTAAAAAACAATAAATAATAATAAATAATAATAATAAAATAATAAAAAAACGTTTAAATTGTTTCTAAACCGTTTCTTTTTTTTGGGAAAAAAACAAAAAAAAACAAATGCGCACACAATTTTAAACAACAATAATAAACGTTTTACATTAACTAACTCCGCAGTAACACGTGATCAACGGCCCCAAAATGAGAAACATTAAGTATAAAACATAATAAACCAGGACACTTAAAGTTTTACCAACATCACCGTTAACACGTACCCACGGGAGAAGAAGAAACTACTTTTTTATCATCAGATGACATTTGTATAAATTGCATTTGCGTTTTGTGATGTCACATTTTGACCTGTACATTGCATTTAGCGTACTTCATGCACTATGACGGCAATGTGTCACGCTCTCATTTGATAATCTGTCTACATATTTGCCGGCCCGTCACGCGGCGTAATGGAGCGACGTGCAATGGCCTAGTCTAACACTTGCTGCTAGACACGCGGCGGTGCAAACTGTCACTCGCAACACCGCAGTGCATGATGCAATCTGTCATATCTAAGTGCCGCAGCGCCCGACGGTCCTGGGGCCCGACTTAGACGTCTGTGACGGCCACTCAACGTCGACGTCGACGTCCCCCTGTCGACGACGACACATCTGTCGACTACGTCGCTTAATAAGACCATAAGGTCGGACTCCGAGGGAACTGAGACTGGGTGACGAAAAACACATAAACTAATGTCGTTTAATAACCCTATATAAAACCCCGCGTATGGCAACCTTCAAAGGATGGTCGTAATGTTAACAAATAGACTGTGTATTAATATATTTTCTTTTTGTCTTGGTTCTTCTAATTTGTCATATCGTCTGACGATATTAGGTCCACCGAGTATTATATGCCGAATAACTCTCCCGTTGACAATGTAGACGTAGAACGTATATTACAATCACTTAAAGAGCAGCTAAAATGAACCTATTAAACATATTGAATTGATATTATAATTTAGATAAAATATGTTGTTCTCACTTAAGAAAGACAGGAGGACACGATGTGATATTAGTGAAGAAAATAACAATTATTTATAATTTATCTCAGAAAGTATTCCTTCTCAGAGTGGATTGTAATGAATGGAACGTATACACGTTACAGATCACTGAATATGTTTAACGGACAATTGGAGATTTTAATTATCCATACAAAACAAGTAAGACTTTTCACGTCAAATTATTTTCTCTGGGTGACGATTTTATTACAACTTCTTTGTTTACGTTCATAAAGCAGGTTTATCCCTATATTCCCATTAATTTTAGTCATATTGTTACTTACTTTCTTGTTTTAAGCTTATTTTCTTAAGTCTTCCAGGGCATTTAGCAAATTCCGATTAATCAATTTCGAATTAATTACATTTTGTTTTTGACTCTATTTCCAGGTAATTACAATATCGTGTTGTTCTCTCAAGTTATTCAGTTATTTAGTTTGTGTAAATTGTATTACTTTTATTTTAGGAATTCCCAATATCCTGGTGGTTTAGTTGTCAAATGTCCTGTTTGTTTGATCACAGTTAACTGGGATTGATACCGTTTTGCATAAGAATGGATACCACTGTGTATAACAAACATAGAGTGTCTAAACCAGTGAAATAAACACAACACAGCAAAACAAATCAATACGAACATATGTTCATGTAAAAGAAAACATAAATTAATGTTCATATTCAATGTCACTACATTCAACTGTCTCGCCACTGGTTAACCAGATCGTATCTGTTTGTCCTATTTATTTCACATATTTCACCTATAATAACAAACAGATGTATAATGTTTTAAATAATAATACAATGACCTTACACAATGTTGAAGTATAATAATTACGCTGTCCGCCAAACTGCGATGTAGTCCAAAAACAAGGGATGTTCGCAAATTGTAAGCAAGTCTTCTGAAGCTGTAAAGAAGCGATATCGCCTTATATTGCATGGGCAACTACCGCAACCACATTTGAAGTTGGTCACTAAATAATTATGATTAATTAAGTAATTAATTCCTAGTCATGGTAACCGCTATGAGTGAGATTCCGTCAAACGAAACAGATCGATAATTGGTCTCATGTATTTATTGGACTATAATTCATATTACTTAGTTTCTGACATACATCTTAGCCCGAACATCTTCCGGTGAGTGACAGGTCATATCGACTCCAGACCTCCATATATCAATGTTTCCCTACTTTCCGCACTGTGCTAAGTCAACATTCGGGCCCGCTGCGCACTCGATTAGAACTTGTTGACAGACGGCCTTTTTAGGAGATTCACAACTGCATAAAATACACAGACGCACGCACGCGCCGAGTTGGCAGCCGCGATTAATCTTCGCTCATAATCGTCCGAAATAGCGGAACATCGCGCATAGTTGCGCGCCTATATATACGCGCCAGTTGACTGACTATCGCGTCTGACGCCAGCGTATCGACGACTTCCGTCGGTCGGACGGGATAGGTCTTGGCGCACTACCAGGACTAAACGGAAGATATTCGTCGATCTGACCCGTGCACATTCCGTACACGTGTCCGCCGCCGATCGCAATAGGTCCGCATTAATCCGCCCGTAACCCGGGTGATATGCGGACCGGCGGTACTGGAGGGACCCGTCGTGATCTAGTTGGCGAGAGCTCAGTGCAGTTGGCACGGCGGCGGGGCAGGTGTGAGAGACACCGAGAGAGACTTATTTAAATAAGAGCCTCTTGCGTAACAGTTATCAAAATATTGAGGTGTTTATCGAGAAAAAAACATACAACAAAAATAGCAACAAAACAACAACAATAACAACAACAATAACAACAACAACAACATGTATTACTAGAGTAGTGATGATGACAATAATAATATTATTGAGAAGAAAAAGAATAATAAATGACGATGAGGCGGATAAAAAAGAAGACGAAGCATGGAGACAACTCTGGCGATGACATCATTTTGTTAGCATATTTACGTAAAACCTATTTTATTTATTTTAAATATCTTAAAGGGAAAGTTCTTTGAAGCGGGGGTCTTTATCCAGATTCAAAGGGAAACCAAATATATTTATAGGCCTTTATAGGCCTCGAAGGGTTAATAAAAGTGATGTCATAACTGACGTCACAACTGTACAACGTCATTTCCGTTTATCGCGTAAATTCTACTGACGATGGAACAAAACACAGGTAGCACGTTCCTCAGGAAAACACCTTCTCTTTCTCTTAGAAAGGTAAGTTATTTACCATAGCGGCGCAGTATCCGACGGCGCAGTATCATTGCCATTGGGGTTACTCAAAGCGCTTTACGCATCCACGTTATTTTATGACATTTCATTGTATATTTTTTGCGTGAATAACATTATGTGTACAAATAATTATATTACTTTTCAATGCGGGGTGTCGTCAAAA
>JAODUO010000096.1:355000-365000 GCA_025642075.2 Ridgeia piscesae | reverse complement strand
GAGAGAGAGAGAGAGAGAGAGAGAGAGACTAGGGACAGATAAGAGGGGAGAGAGATAGGAAGAGGAGATAACGTGGGGCAGAGGAAGAACCTGACGAGGGACGAAACAGAAAGAAATAGATATTGGTAAGAATTTCGTTAAATGAATAACAGTTAGGTTACGAAACAAAAGAAAAGTCCGCTCAAGCATTACTGTGTTTGTTTTGTTTAAGCTGTTTGTTTATTTTACAATGACGCGGTCTGCCAAGCGCATGGCAATCAAAATACCCAAATTGCTTGTTTATTGTAAGTTATCTAATTAATAGATAAGATTGTTCGGAATCTACTACGCTGATTTCGAAATAGTTTTCATTTGATTTAATTGACAAGGTATATATTTTATCAAATACTTTCCAGGGTAAATGCTTTTATTTATTTAAAGGGATCTATATTTAAGGCTCTGACAATCGGAACGTGCCCGGCGCGCGGGGCATGTCGGTAAACGTGGAAATGCCGCGAGCGCACGGGACATTGCGCGATTTGGAATGTAGGAACATCGAGCGAATTTGGAATATCGAGCGAGCGTCGCGGCGTTAGTACATCAATCCCGCCGTATCTAGCCTGTGGTAATCGTCGACATGTTTATGCAGACGGCAACACAACTATGCCAATGAAACTGTCAGTGGCTCGGTAAGAAACAGGCCGTAAATATCTCGCTCCTGCTTCACAAATAGTCGCTCTAGTCTCACGCCATTATCTGCCGCCGATACGACTGATCACTCCAGCGCGCTCAAGCGGCGACAATCGGAGTAACTGTCAAGTGGTGGTCGCAAGGGGCGCGACTAAAAATACGCCTGTGGGACGCCATATTGCCATAAATGTCAAACTTGAAGTGCAAACTAATAGCGTTTTAATGATGTTTTTAATTGAACCGTGAAATCGTTAATCAATAAAAGCGCGTTTTGTTACTCGTCAGTATCGGAACCAGCGATTAGGCATTTGTAAAATAAAGTTTGCTTTTTAGCTAATGACAAAACGTGAAGTTTGGTTATACAGTTGTAGACTATATTCATAGTAAATAGTTTGATTAAACATTAACATGTTGCGTTAACGAGAAAATATGACATGTGTATAGTTGTGCTAAATCGATGAAACGTACAGTATGTATAAGGAGTCGAACAACATTATACAGTCACAGTAACGAGGTCACTTCGCAATTACGGTTACGCCAGTCCGAAGTTGTTTCTGTAAATGTGTATTGGTCATTGTTATTGAAATATTTGATGTATAATGCATGAAGACAGAGAACAGGGTTTATTCGATCCTTAACACAGTGCTATAACCACAGCGGCCCGCTGTATAAGCGCGTGGGAGAAAGACGATTATTGCCCTATCGGTTTCCGTCTGCATTTCCTGGTCGCTCTTTCCAGCAACCTTTGCGGCTCACTGGCCGCATAATCGAATTTGTGTTTTGTTTTTGTCCTTCTCCGAGCCACTGCGGAAAGTTATTTTGCCAGTTTATTTTTCACTACAGTCGTTCTACTGTTTCAATGCCCAGCCACCGAGGCAGACTGAAGTACTCGGGTATTGCAGAAATGAATCATTATAACAACCCAGACACTGCAGCGTTTTGGCTAATGCCGCAGAGGAGGCCAATTGATCAAATCGATGCATATCTCACGCGGATGATGAATCTTTTCGTTGCAACACGGAGAGTGGTCTCGCTAAACTTCAAGCATGCTGAACTTGGGTATCCGGCAGCCGCTGAATGTGGGTTAAACTAGAACGCAGACATCTGGCATCGGGGAATAGGTCGACTGATAAGGATGCCTAGCATAACATCGTTTGTCTAAATGCAAAAACAGATTCTGTGTGATGCATTTCGGTCTGTCCTTTTCTGATGATGTTCATGTGAGACTGCGTTGCTAGTCGCTATATAAAACCCTAAATTGGGGACATGATTAGAATTATGGTTATTTGCGATAATAATAGTGGCAACAATAACAAAAACAACAACAATACAAGAAATAATGATATAAAATGATTACTACATAGTAAGGAATAACTAACATTTACTTTTATTGATTTTATAGCCGCCAATATAATTCTAATGAGACGAGAAAACAGTGTCCTTAATCTAGAGAACTAGAAAGTCTCCAGCGTACATTTACGCCCAGTCGTAATTGCAGAACTCATCAAACGAGTAAATGACTTAACTACAGAAAAACACACACCACTCAAGCAGATCCTTTTTTACAAAGAAGCAGCGAACATTTGGAGCAGCCTACAACTCTGGTAATATCAAATGTCTGCTTGATCATCGTCAATGGGTGAACCTTAAGGCAGTGAGTCGGAGGTCGCATAGCGGTTATCGTACAAACACTCGCATAATTTGACCTCAATGAAAGTGACATTGTACTACTAGCTCGTGTTGGGAATGTATTAGATCATGCGTTTTAGTTTCTTCTGAAAACGAACCACCAACTGTAGGTTTGAAGACAAGATTTAATTATTTTAATCAGTTCTATGGAAGTGCATTATATTTCCTTTTTCGATCACCCACGTTTCATAACTAATGTCCTGTTATGATCAATGTATTAGCACTTGAAATGTCCCCTTAATGTTTTATTTACAACCCAATTCTCCAAGTCTAAAATAACTTGAAACTACTACGGCGATTGCCTCCATGCGTTTTACACGTAGCGCTGCCGTACATCATCGCGAATGTAACATTTAAAAAACATCACAATAAATAATAAGGTCCCCTTATCTTGTCATCTGCGCCATTTGTCACGTGCGGTTTGTGTGTCATACGGCAGTGACAGTAACGACACCTGTCACATATATAAGAGGCACGTGGGAGGTCTACGCTTGTTTTCTCATCAGCGACTGCGTCGGGCGTGGGGTGGCCAGGTGACGTACAACAATGGGTCGATGAGTCTGTATACTCTTTTGTCACACAACAATCACGAACCGGAACTGACGTTGTTAATGAGGTCTGTTAAGTGGCTGGTTCTACAGAGGTGGTATTATGCGGTACGAATACATTATGTAGCATTTGCTATTGATGTTCTGAACCTGGTATGTGTGGAACAAATACAGGTGTTACTGTTTTGTCTTCTTGGGGGGTGGCGTCAGAGTAGGAGACCTGACGAGTCGTCATCGTCAGAACGATATTGACAACGAAAGGACGTGTGGCGGAATTATAGGCGAACGGACATGTCTCAGACGAACGGACAAACATCAGACAAGCGGACATATATCAGACGAACGGAGAGGTGTCTCACGAACGGACAAGCATCACACAAACGGACAAACATGAGACAAACGGACAGACATCAGGCAGGTCTAGGTCCGTTATAGCTACTTCCCGTTATAGCTACTTCCCGTTATAGCTACAATTTTTCCCGTTATAGCTACTCGTTAAGTTTGACAGGCAAACTAGTCCCGTTATAGCTACTTATTTAATTACACAATTCAGGAGGGGACAGCAAGAGGGAGCATTAACTATTTCAGATTACTGTATGATTCCTACATGAAACGTATTATTGAAAGACACATTTTAAAAGTTATACGAATGATATATAAATGTAACTGTCAGTTATTTGAAATGAAAAATATACCATAACAGACTTGTGCAAAACATTGTTTTCAAACGACAACTATGTTAATTGTACTGCATACAGAATTGCATTTATCAAAAAATATTGTTTCCTAACCACTTTCGCAAACTTGGAATTCCACCCCTCAACATAGTTATTTGTTCATTTGTCAGTTTCTGTGTAGGGGCATTCCATATCAAATCAATCAAAAACGGTTAAATTTACTTGACCATCTTCGATATTTATTAAATTTGGTGTGTCGGTTTATGGTCTATGCAATGTATGCATCCCACTAATTTTTAGGTCAATCTCAGTCAGCATCCAAGCCATTGTTTCGCTTTCTTTCGGTGATTTTTTAATCATCGTCAAGCCATGTCTCCACAAAGTACTCGTTAAACATTATCACTTGACTTTGTTGAAATTCCTCAGTGGGACACACTTATATTAAAGCTGTCCACCCATCATGGACATAAGCTGGATGGAAATAAAATAGTTGATGCTCCATTATCTTGTTACATTGTAAAATGGAGAAATAGAAAAGTAGCTATAACGGGACTAGTTTGCCTGTCAAACTTAACGAGTAGCTATAACGGGAATAAAAAGTAGCTATAACGGGAATAAAAAAGTAGCTATAACGGGAAGTAGCTATAACGGGAAGTAGCTATAAGGGGAAGTGGCTATAACGGGAAGACACCACCAGGCAAACCGACAGGTATCAGACAAACAGACAGGTATCAGACAAACAGACAGGTATCAGACGATCGGACATTTTTCAGACGAACGAACCGAGTTTAGTCTGGCGGACAGACATAATCAAGGACGGCGGCATCCTATACATGTTAACTTTCGCCGTAGGCAGGTTAAAATTGTAAATATAATCTGAACAGTAATATTTTCTACCGAACTCGTTCTTTGTTCTTCGTTGGTTTTCACTCTTGCACACATGAACACGGACGAATGTACTGTGAAATACTCTGTTATAATAACATTGTAGTAAACGCGTGAAAACGCAAAGGGATTAGCATGTGTGTGCACAGAGTCTGGTGTTTGCTGTTGTTAACGTACGGCTGTGTTAGTACACTGAATAATTAATCAGACCAACAGACGTGTATATCGATGAACTCTCGTCATCTCGCTACTCATTCAATTATCGACATAACGTAAGTGTTTATGTTGAACACATCGTATCGTCGATATGTTGACGCACAGTGCAGACGTAGTACAAATCGTAATAATAGTAATATTATAGTCAAAGGTACAACGTCCGTAGCTGGATAAATATGGTGTACTGATAACTAGAATAGATACATTTAATCTATGTTCCCAGCCAAGTTGCGTTTGATAAACGCATCCTGTTGAGTTTGAATTATATATATATATATATATATATATATATATATATATATATATATATATATATATATATATATATATATATATATATATATATATATTCAAAATAGTGAACTAATATATTGAGGATACAATGGAGCTTATTATGCGAATATACTGATCATTCTCTATGGCTTAGCAGTGTGACTCTGAGAAAGTAACAGGCAAGATTGTTCAATCTATGATATACGAAAACACATTGTGACGAATCCATATTTTAGATCCTGAGGTAAGCACTGTTTTGTCAGATATGAGTGCTGATGCTGTGAACAATGTAAAGAGAAAGAGAGAGAGAGAGAGAGAGGAGGATGGATGGATGGATGGATGGATGAGATAGAGAGAGAGAGAGAAGAGAGAGAGAGAGAGAGAGAGAGAGAGAGAGAGAGGAGCGAGAGACGAAGAGCGAAGAGCGAGAGAGCGAGAGAGCGAGAGCGAGAAGCGAGAGCGAGAGCGAGAGCGAAGCGAGAGCGAGAGCGAGAGCGAGAGCGAGAGACGAGAGCGAAGAGCGAAGAGAGAGAGCGAGAAGAGAGAGAGAGAGAAGAGAGAGAGAGCGATCGAGAGAGAGAGAGAGAGAGAGAGAGAGAGAGAGAAGAGAGGGAGAGAGAGAGAGAGAGGGAGAGAGAGGGGGGCTGTGTATACTGCAGATTGAGCCTTCTTGTAGTTGCTGCAGTTGAATCAAATGGTGTTTGAGTCTCTCTTCTTCTACGTCAAGTTTTGTCATTCTATTCTATTCCCGGACTAGCGTGGACATTTTTGATTGTGAACACGACGCCAGTCGACGTTTAAATGCGTGGACACTGTAATTTTGGCGGCTTCCTAAACCGGTATCTGGCGTTGTTCTGTCTGTATTTGGCGTTGTTCTTATCATTTATAGTTATAGTTTTATATTACTAATATAATTGATCCACATGTCAAAACTGTTTGTTTTGTTTGTCCTTCGTTTGCAGCCTAATTCATTTCTATTATTACCAATCATTTTAGCGCAAGGAATTACGTAACACACATCGATAGACAAACCTGTATTTAGCCAATATTTATCCATTATGAGTATTGTTTCTCTGCCGTTATCAGACGCAATACCGTATCACAGACGTTTGCCTCACTAAAGCTCTATGTTGAAACAATAATTTGCAAATTCGTTAACCTGTTGTAATATTTGCGTTGTGCTGTCATTGATTCGTCAACTCGCTAGGTGTCGCTCTGACTCGTCATGGTATCAGCGCTCTGGTAGTGGCGTCAGGCAATGGCGTTAAGTTGTAAGGGACCTTACGCACACCCGGTGTCTTTACTTGAACAATCCAGTCGTATCCATGAACTCCTGCACCTGTAGCGTCTGTTCCACCCGGCCTGGGAATACACCTATAATTTGCACAGAAGAGCCGCTGAAGTGAAACAGGTGTCATATTTGCATATGCCGTTTGTTGTCGTCACGACGTATACATTTTCCCAGAGGCGCTAGACCGCACATGGCCCAGGGCGGGGTGGTGTGTGGAGGCGGGGGGGGGGTCAGCATAGGGGCCGGACAACGCCCTGCTCCGACCGCGTACATCGAGAAGTCAAGAACGTCGCCATCGCAATATGAGATCTCTTCTCTTCTGTGAACGGAGTGTCACTGAACCGTCCGTCATTCATTAGACCTACTGTGAAAGAGGGTAGTTAGTGCTTTATAATGATAATACACAATGATGCCAAGAACCTACCGCCATTATCGCGTGCGCAATTATATATTTTTCATTTTAAATAGAAATAGTAAACCTGTCCTCTGAAATCAAGCGTCAAGACTATCTAGTTCTGAAGGCACACTATTTCTAATATACATTTTGAATAATTATCGATAGCACATATTTAGATAATATTTAACTTGGCCCTCTATTTATCATGTATTAGCAGCAGACACACATCAAGTATCCACCAGTCGATCCGACAGCTTAATTTTCGTGTACTACGAAAATTCTCAGTTCTCAACACAAGTGTTGGTGTTCGAAACGAAGTGTACCGTTAACACCAACCACCACGCAGCCCGCTAGCAAGCCGCCGGGGCGGTCAACAAACCCATACCGTGCGTCCGGTCCTGTGCGATAACCGCCCCGTCCCGCGCACAGTCGGCCTGATACAATCGCAGGACGACTCGCTAAATGACGACGGCCAAACCGCGACGCGAGGCGGATTGCGCTGCGGTTTCTTGCGCGTTCGACTCATTAGTGACATCGACTCCACCTCGGGGCTGGCCGCCGGTCCGTCGATCTCTCGGTACCGGGCGGTTGTCGATGGAGGGAGATAAGCTTACGGACTTGCGGTCGAGTGACGAAGATTACGTTTGCACGGTCACGATCAGTGAACACATCTATTGACCACGACCTTATCGAGTGCGTGTGTGTGTTATCGCGATGTCTCTAAGATATACATTAGTTGAGATTTATATTTTAGTAAGTTTCTGAGCGCTGTACAGTTACTGTTCATTTATCAATTTGAATGTATATGTGGGTGGTGAAAACATTGCCATTGGTTAAGGTTCCATGAAGCAACAATTGAACATATATTTACCAGACAATGACAAAGTCAGAACTTTGCGCATGATTAAATATGAGACATGATATGACATATTACCACACATATCACCAGACCAACATATAGGGCACAACACCAGATGACATGTAAACGGATTACCATATTCTGCAGATCAGACATTCATCAGACATATTTACAGTTTTTCACAACCAAAGGATAGTATTTCTTGTTTTTTTAATACTGTAATATATATTATATATACAATTTTACGCTGTTTGGTGGTTAGTTTAGTGCTTTTGACAGTAACTATAAGTCGCTATAGCGGCACGTCTTACTGAGCCGACAACTCATGTGACTTGGAACTTCCACCACCATGAATTATAAGTGGTTATTCTGGTAAAGGAATACACGATACACGCGGCCGCTGTAACATCCGCTCATAACTCATTGGATAATGTATTTTAAGGACGCAATTGTTTGCGCTTTATATATATATATATATATATATATATATATATATATATATATATATATATATATATATATATATATATATATAGTGTGTGTGTGTTATATATATGTATGTATATGTATGTAATATTAACGCAAAAATCACCAGCACGGTGTATCGGGTATTGGAACCACCGGGTTAGGCAACACGTGTTTTTCGCTCGGCAGAACGCCATATCGACTTGCTCGCCTCGGTTGTGCCGTTGATAGATTGTCGCCTCGACTCTGACGAACATCGCCAAACAAGACATTTTGCAGCGATCGTTGAACACGCATTAATGAAAACCAAATATTTTCCCAGCTTGTCGACGTTGCCTAATGGTTGTAGGCCGACACGGGAGCCCGACTTGCCCGGCCCGGCGGGAGTGTGTCGGGGAGTTTGTTGCGGCCGCCTGACAACCCGCGACGATCGATGCGACGCTCGGTGTCAATAGAGCGGCTCGTTCATTAGTGAATTAGTCCGGCGTGGAATCGACCGAACAACGCCGTTTATCCCTGCACAAACACCGCGTGTCGCACTGTGGGACGCCTAACGACCGCTGGTCCAGTGGCGTGTTTCAATCACAAACACAAGTGTCTGATCGTTTGCTTAACAACCCGCCATGGGGCCGGGAGAGGGCGAGGGTCGGGAGTGTTTGTTGCACTGAAGGTATAGTCGATCGCGAATTCGGTTCATGGTGCCCAACTATGACATATGTGAAGTGTTAAGTAATATGTCCAGTCGGTTTAATGAAGTGCTTATTTGTGTTTCATTGGTTGAGAGAATAACATGAATTTGATCGTTCATTTTATGGTAATTTGTAAAACTTAATTGTACAACTGGCTTTCAAACCTGTGAACCCGTCAGCCATATGGTCTTCGAGAGAGCAAAGAATTTCACCAGCGTGAAGGCAGAGACGGATTGGATTCATAATCGATTCGCGCATTCGTGTACATTTGGCGGGGGGGGGACAAATATGTGAATTAGTATTGCGGAAAGCATTGACTGATTTCTTTTTTTGTGTGAGATGATTTTGTCAGAGCTGTACGTAAAAAGGTTGCACAACTCATCGATGTCGACACAAGATAGGACAGGTTTGTGAAAAAGAATATGAAATGAAATGAGCTAAATATATCTTTTTTAAACATGGAAGCCCTGACCGGATGTTCTGAAAAATACGCCTTAGCACGGCCCGAACCTTTCCTTAATCCAAGAGTGGCCTGTTATGAAATGTTTCCTATTATGACTATTCATATTTCCTATTATAATTATGATTATGTATTTCCTATAATTTTGAAGTGTAAACATTCAGTGATTAGGTAAGTACACTAAGCTGTCATTGTCTCCCATTATACTATTGGTTGTCTCTCGTCGATATGCAAACATTACATATTCATTGTTTTAAAGAAGGAACCGATTTCAGCGGGATACGAAAACCTAAAACACCCCCCGTCCTGTTACCACCCAAACTATTTAATACACGCATCATTCTGCGTATGGCAACAGCCACTGTGTTTATAATTTACGACGGTATATTAATTGTGTTGATCTCATGACAACCGACATACACTCCGTGATGTTATTCATGACTAGTGAAAAAGTTAATCAAGTTGCCACAGGTTTTAGAAAGGTGTATGCTAAATGTTTACGGAACTTCTGAACATAATTGTGTATGGTAATTTGAATGTACAGACTGCGAATCAGTTGTATTGAGTTTGATCCAATATCAGTGGCTGAGGCAGAAGTAAAATATTACGATGCGATTGTTTTTGAAATTATGGCATGTGTCTTATATGTCTTTTGTCCTTATTTTTTAATAATATAATGTCAATAAAATATTCGAATAAACACTTTGATGGCGAATATTTCCAGTACAAATGTTTCTAAGGGGTTCGAATACTTATTTACAACCTGTGTGATTGGCACGCGGAAATTGTGTACGAAATATTCAAATACACGTGTACATATGTAGTGACCAACACTCAGATCGCAGGTACGACCACCTTTTCCTGGAATGTTTCTTTGATGTT
>JAODUO010000096.1:340000-350000 GCA_025642075.2 Ridgeia piscesae | reverse complement strand
CGTAGTTTGTAGTTGTTAGTGGGGTATGGTTAATGTTGGTAGCGAGCTTGTAGTTGTAGTTAAATATATTGTTTCTGTTAATATACTCATTTCAGTAATAAAAGTTAGCGTTACAGCGATCATCAACTTTTGCTTTTGAAGTGTATCTGTGACCAATATAAAACAGTAGATGTGCGTAAAACCACAGTGATCTGATAAATATTCTAAATGATTACATCGGATTTATTATATTATATTTGCTGTGATTTTTTTATATATCTATCTAAATTGTAAACATGTTATTGTTTGCATAGTTGCACGTTTCGAATATTAATATTTCTTGCAGTGGTAGTTTATTTCGTATTAATAAAAAGAGTTTATCTCGGTCGTGATTTAATCGGAATTGATATCCGTTAACATATTAGTTTACTTGCTATGCGTACTTAATATTATGTTTGATGTAGCGATTGATACATGTCATTATCGTATTGATAAACATACTAATAATATTATTATAGATAAGAAATGGTTAACAGTAACACAGCGCAAACAAGTCATATAAACACTCTCAGAGCAAAACGTTTGCGTCGAATTAGCAATTATTGTTAAAATGTAATCATGTCAAATGGATTTTATAATGTTATATAGTCATCGCGTACCTTTCTTTTATTACATTATGCAATATATAACTATTCTACTTTTTATAATGTGTATTTGTCCTTAATTCGTAACAATAATCGTTATTTCAAGCATAACGTTTTATTGAGCAGAAACGACCTTTGAGATACGGTACTTGCATTTTCATTCAAGCGTGTATTCTTCGATTTTCTGACTGTCTACAATCGTATATAAATAATGTAAGAAAAAACAACCTATTCTGCAAGGTTATACTGATTATATTATTACGTCACCATCGGGAAAATATATTTATACACATTTACTAAAAACGTACATCTATCGATGCAATGAAATCGTCTGGAACGCTTTACTTACATTAATCTGTCATAAAGT
Source organism: Ridgeia piscesae (assembly GCA_025642075.2). Classification (NCBI taxonomy): domain Eukaryota; kingdom Metazoa; phylum Annelida; class Polychaeta; order Sabellida; family Siboglinidae; genus Ridgeia; species Ridgeia piscesae. The sequence goes on along the minus strand of JAODUO010000096.1, from coordinate 349,010 downwards.
CTATAGCCTCAAACGAAATGCTATAAGTGGTTGTCAATCTGCGGACATTATCCGCGGTTCTTATCGTTTCGCAAACATTACGGCGCCTATTACAGTCTCGCGTCACCGACCTCGGGTGAGCCAGCGCTTTGAGCGGCGGAAGCGACTCGGGTGAGTAGAGAGGGTGTGTGAGAAACAACGCGCAATAACGGAGAAACACCAGGGAACTTATTGACGCCAGCACTCTCCCCTCAATACGATAACCTCCTAATTTAGATAAAGGCAGAATGGTCGCCGCGGCTGTCACAAGGCATTAAACCTCACCCGAAAGACCCAATCCAGCGAAATGTTTCTTCCGTCGACGTTGAAAGCGTTTACCGTTGTAGGCGTTGACAATTAACTAGCGAATCGACTTTGACATCAAAGAAACGCCATTCGGTGTCTCCAGATATCTTGCCGACCCGACAAAAGTTCCAGAGTTCGGCTGTTTCCAAATTCATCTTCTAATAAATCCTCTTTTCCGTGAGAAAGGTATATTTTTCATGCATTGTACATGTTGTGATTTATCAAAAGACACGACCCTAGAAAAATGAATGGGCAATGTAAACATGCGAGGGTGTTCTTATGTGTTATTTATTACTTAGGAGTCCAACAATAGCAAGGGAAATAAATTATAAATATACATGACATCGTTTTTACCCAGTGCAAATACGCAATGAATACATTGGAGATATATCAATGGATTGGCCTTCGTTACACCTTTTATAACTTGCAATATGGATTTAAACCAACCTTGTTACTTAACCTGAACGTTCTTATATCAATGGATTGGCCTTCGTTACACCTTGTATAACTATCAATATGGACTGAAACCAACCTTGTTACTTAACCTGAACGTTCCTATATCAATGGATTGGCCTTCGTTACACCTTGTATAACTATCAATATGGACTGCAACCAACCTTGTTACTTAACCTGAACGTTCCTATATCAATGGATTGGTCTTCGTTACATCTTGTATAACTAGCAATATGGACTGAAACCAACCATGTTACTTAACCCGAATGTTCCTATATCAATGGATTGGCCTTCATTACCCCTTGTATAACTAGCAATACTGACCGAAACCAACCTTGTTACTTAACCCGAGCTTTCTTAATATAGAGTGCCATCTGGAAGAAACTTAATTTAGATTATGCGCACTCGAATGTAACTCTCCGCTCAGCTCTCTCAGCTCCTAGTCTCAGGTATGTACGGGCAGGAAAGAGAATGACGCCGACGGATTGTATGTTTGGCTTGGGATTTTATCTGCTGACAATATAACACAACGTTTCATAATTACTTTTGTTTAAGTACTAATATGTGTAAAGAAAAAATATTCTCTTTCTCGCAATATCAACAGCTGTAAACGATGCAACGAGACAGTTTCGTGGTTAGAAGGCTATACAAAATGTTTAGCTGTGTAGAAACAGCAATAAACAAAATCGGCAAAGTCTTTCATTTATCAAGTATAGGCCAAGTATAGGGCCTGTGATCCATTGAACATTTTCTTTGTCACCTTAATTAGAGCTTGTGTGCATTTAAGCTCTAACTGTGAAACCCACATTGGAGTTTCAGGAAATGTGATACGTTTACTGCGGTTCAGAAAGCGATTGGTTTGTTTGTTTATTTGTTTATTTCTTTGTTTGTTTGTTTGTTTGTTCGAACGTTGACGCTGGGGCTATAGTTTTTCAACGCTGTAGAACTCTATCGGGATAACCAAATCCCACAATTGTTAAACGTCGCAAAGGTGACGTCATATAGTGGTCAACTAAACGACTGAACTTGGTTGTAACATAACGTTTTATTACACATAATGATTAAAGTTTACACAATGCCATTATCGTTAGCAAGGTAACATTGGTTCCGACCTGCAGAACTTCGGTCGTGAACTTCATCTGCCATTCGTGACATTTGTTGTCAATACTGCTCTGCAGATCGCAAGAATAGAATAAAGAAATGTAAGTGTTCTCAGAAAGACGTTAGCCCAGTTCTCATCTGCTTTGCAAGATTGGATGCTTCACCACTACATATTTGATAAAGTGCATAGCGCTGGCGATATAGCGTATGACGTCTGGCATCATCTGCGTTTCGTCACCCACGCAGTGATAGAGACTTCACGAGGTGATGGCTTACGTCAGTTTCATCTCGACGACATAAACAGAGATTTTTGCAACTGTTCCAAAAGTCAGTAATGCATGGGCTTCCCCGAAACCTTCTGGCATGCACCGGTAAGTTTCCATAATGAATGTAGAAGTGCATCTATGTAAGGAATCAAATAAATGGTTACCGTTCAAGCAAGAACTGGGCATGGATGCACTTTATTTAATACTACCAAATAATGTGTTTTACTTGAAACGATGGTAACCTGTGAATTATTTGTTTACAAGACAAACACACGCATTATATATATATATATATATATATATATATATATATATATATATATATATACACGTACACATTTAATTTGTTGAAAATTGTAATTCGGTAATCTCAGTTACGCTATCATTTTAGTAACGTTCCATTATTATTTTATGATAATTATAGCCGCATGATTACTCATGGATGTTGAAGTTAATAAGTTATTACGTCCTATATTTGCGATATATATCGCACATAATTACTTATTATGTTTTTAAATAATAACTTATATTTACATATATTTAATAATATGTATAATATATATATATATATATATATATATATATATGTGTGTGTGTGTGTACGTACTTAATGTGTAGAATATTTTAATGTTATCATTTTGACATCGTTACATGATTACAGCCGCGTTACTACTAGTTTATTAACACGAACTATTTATTTGTGACATTCCTGAAATAATCAGGCAAATGTCCGAATACAATAACACATTATGCCAAGTTTATGTTTTTTCTCGACCATTTCAAGATCCTAACTTTTATTTTAGAAATCAAGTAATTATACAAGATGATACAAAAGGTACCTTAAACAATTAGTTAATTTAATCTGACTTTTGACTACATTTGGAATAGAAATTTCTTTAATTCTATTTTTAATTAATTCTATATAATCATCTTTGAGTGTACCATATTTAAATCTTAACAAAGCAGCCATAAAATACATAGCACATATCATAAACCTGGACCGTCTCGCTGAGTTCATTGTATATAAAGTAACCCTAATATGCAGGTAGAAGCGCCTCCGTACAGACTATACTACACGGTGGCCGCCACGCCAGCCACGGGGCCAACTTAATTGGGATTAGTTTTTTTTTGTAATTTGCTGACTTTTTTGCAATTAGCTCTCGATATCTTGTAATTAGCTGGCGTGATTGACAATGCGATTTGCTGTGTGTGGTAGTCCCACGTGTTAACTCAGTCACAACCTGAAACATGTTCCAGGAATAATTGCAGGTTTGCAAAAATCGTTGTAGCTTATTCATAGTCTTTCTGTATGACTTTTTTTTATTAAACATGCCATCATATACAGATTCCAGCTGGTAGTATGTCGACGAATAAAACAAACAACATCAACAGCAGCAGCAGCAGCAGCAACAACAACAACAACAAAATAGCAGTAACAACAACACAATTAGCGTTATCAGCAAGAACTATATATACAATAACAATCCGATAACTGTAACACCAATTGCACCAACATCTGCAACAATTGTGTCAACATATGGAACAACAATAACTGCCAAAAACAAACAGCTGCAACAACAACAACAATTACGATAACAACAACACGAGGGACGACAACATTAGCAGCCTTCTGCGTGCTGGCACAGAAGCTGCAGCAGGTAACAACAACAGCAACAAAGACAACAACAGTAGCAACACATACCCCATCGCCACCACCAATAACAACACTTACTACTACGGGACCTAACCTTCCATCACAACTTCAACGACCGCTATACACCTATTATATCTGCCACAAACTTCTTATATAATTGTACTATTGTTGTACCATTTAGTACTCAAGAATACGCATAAATATTAATCACTATACAATGTGTACCATTGCACAGAATCTCTCCATTGTTCCAACTATCAAGGGAGACACGCGGCGTCTATCGGACCCATTGTTGCACTAACTAAAGAGAGTATCGCATCGCCTTCTGTCTTTCTTAGTCTTTGTTCTTTCTCGCTTCTTCCCACGCGCTGCGAGTCGACGCGCTGACCTCCCAACGACAATGAATCGCTACAGTGCACGCGCCTTGTCTAGATCTTGTCGGCGTTCCACTGAAATTAGTTGAGCTATCAATCGTGAGCAAAAAACGTACCCGGTGGAATTGCTTGAAGGTGACTGCTTTGGCGACTGGGCCAGGTCACGCCCAGTGCGAGACCGGCCATTTGTTTCTGGCGCGCTGGTCGACGCTAGCATGCCGGTCACGTTGTCGTGTCACTAATTAATGTGAGAAACTATGGTTTTACTTACAGACCCACACACGGTCGTATTATTTCAGAGTCATTTATATCGAGGCGACACGCACGTTGCAGATGTTGCTTTTTATTCGTCATTGTTTAAAGACGCGACGTAGTGAGAAATTGGCATTCTTAGGTTCTGATGCGGGCATCATTTGCGTTACAATCTCGCCGAGTGATATGGTGAAACTGAAATCTACATAGTATAACGTAACAGTTTATATGCATTTAGACTAAAACGTAAACTGAATAACGTAACTCAATATATTCTGACCTCGCGTTCAGCTTAATCTGATTGCATCGACGTAAACTTTAATAACGTTTCTAACTTTTTCCCCAGCCAAAAGTTATATATCGAACCGGAGTATTTGAATACCATTTGCCTATGTATAAAATCTTTTTACATATGTGGACCTAACATTGCCATTCAAAGTGGCCTGTTAACATGGTACATAAAAACATAGGCCTATAATAGATAACGGTCAGATTTAAAAGGTCCTTTGCAGCATGTGGGTGCTCATTTTATCCTATTATATATATATATATATATATATAAAATAATATATATATATAATAAGGATATATATATATATAATAGGATATATATATAATAAATATAATATATATATATATATATATATATATATATATATATATATATATATATATATAAACTAAAACCAATTGAGTGTATACTTAGTATATATATTGAGTGTACAAATTTAATGTGCATATTGTGATATATGAACCAACGGATTTCCCTTTATGCAAGTTCACAAATGGCAGAGGAACATTGAAAACGATAAGTATAACATTTGCAAACACACTATGACTTTGGCTATTGTGTTGGATTAAAAGGTGTTATTTCGAGGGGGAAATGAAGCGTTGAGTCAGTCGACGTGGAGGCGGCCAGTGGAGACGGGCAGACAAGTGTGTTGGCCAGTCGTCTATCCCCGGTGGTCCGAATTAGCGTTGTTCCGCATGCGTGGTCCGGGCAGGGCCTCAGGCCTTGACAGCTGCCATCTCGTAGTGCCTCGTACCTGGTCCCGCTACAACTGGCGCCGCTTTAAGGGCACACAGTTGACGAATCAAAAACTAGCGAACCATCAACGTTTCACCGAATGTGGCTTAATGTGAGTAATTTCTCTCGATGCTAATTTAACAAACAGATAAATATATACATAATTGGCGAGTGCTTTAAAGAAGCACGTTGCCGTCGTAACTATGTGTTCAGTATTATGTTCGAATGATTTAGTCATATGCGGTCAGTTAACGAAATTGACGGCGTAAATCAGATACGGTACTGTATAATATGGGGAAAGTTTTACTAATTCATATGACGAATTTGTTATGGCATGATTTAAATGGTATGTCTACGTATTATGTGTACAATTACAAAATACAACATAGAATCGATACTTCCATGGACACATTACTAAAACAATATCATATAACTGTGTGGCCATAGCTATCCACTATACAAATCATGGAGCTCATTTTTTTTGGCAAAGTAATAATTATAGTATAAGTTTGGGACATAATCTGAATGTTGAAACAAACATTTAGGCCCTCTTATATAACATTGCAGGCACTAAAATGTACGCAAAAAATACCGTAGAGATAGTTTTGGGTGTTGAAAGCAAATTCATTGTTCAAATTTTATTACATAAATTCATTTGCACTATCGAATGGGTTAAACATGCCACTTAACATTTGTGTATATTACACATTGTAAATAAATTATTTATCGAGAGTCGCCAAGTAGCCAACAACTTATGTGCACAGTTAGTGGTATATTGTACGCTCTGTTAGATTATACAATCTGTGTACATCATCTTCAAAGGGCCGCCGTTATCTTTGCAAAAGGAAATAAAAGCATTGCTCCAAAAGGATCTAGATCCACGTCCGCAAACGTACAACTTCCACGTGACTCGCGCAACAAAGGCAGGACCTCGATGACCGGATGTTAAACCTATGGAATCACGGCTTCAAGAGTGTTAATCTGGACTCGCTAAGCGCAGCAAAGTGTAATGTTTGAAATGCGTAGAGACATAATTAATATTACGTGAACTTTGACAAGACCTAGTGTTTATTTTTTCTTTCTGATTTTGTTTCTCTTTTCTCTCTCTCTCTCTCTCTCTCACTCTCATCATGAAATCTGGCTTCTCTCTCACTCCCTCTCTCTCCTTCTCTCTCTCACACATCACAAACACACACACACACGCACACGCACACGCACACGCACACGCACACGCACACGCACACGCACACGACACACACCCCACACCACACACACACACACACACACACACATTTATTATTGTCAACCACTTAAGAGCAGTTACCACGTCATAAATGCCTATTTTTTTCCTTATCTCCTACTGAACGGTTCTAGGGTCACCGATATCAGCGGAGAGGTCACATCCGTCCTGGAAGTTGCAATGTGTCTCGCCTAAATATAATGTTGTTCGTAGTGACGTATATAGTCTGCAAGGTCAGCAGTAATCGCATAATCGCCCACTCAGTATAAGACTGGATAATTGTGTCTGAGTCGTGTAAGCGCGTCATCTTTCTTGGAATACCGGAACTAGATGTTCCGGTAATGTTTCGACAGCAGTTGCTTTTGTTGCTGCTGAGAAGTCAACAAATTATAGTTATATTGTCGTGAGTTATATATATATATATATATATATATATATATATATATAATATATATATATATAATTATATATATATATATATATATATATATATATATATATATAATATATGATTATATAATTATATTATATTATATATAATATATATATATATATAATATTAATATATATATATATATTATATATATATAAATAAATATATATATATATATATAACATATACATCTTATATATATAATATATATATACATATATATTATATATATATATATATATATATATAATATACAATATATATATATATATAATATAAATATATATATATATATAATATATATGTATTAAAATATATATATATATATATATATATATATATATATATATATATATATAAGTATATAATGTACAGATGCGTGTGTGTAGCGCATGTCCGCGTATCAATGCGTCGATTGTCATTGTGTATATAAAAGAGACCACGTGAGTAAAAGATAAGAATCACTCTGGCCGGGGCCTTTACGAGTAAGACATGTCACAATCATAGAGGATATGAATTGTTGTGCATAACAGGATATGAATAAGATCACAGCTACGGTAGCACTGCTTGCTATCGTACGTGTCAACAGGAAAAAAATCGACCATCAAGACACCACGAGTCATTCATACATATACATACATAATTTTTATTTGACACTTATTTACATATATACCTATATACTCAGTGCAGATCCAATGCTACGCACATCAACGATCAATATATAAACTGTACATTTGCCTTTGCGCTAATATCGCGTAACGTCTTTGGTAAACTCTGCCACTGTGACTGATTGTCCGTAATCGCAATTTTCTGTGTAATTCTTTATACAACAGCACGCAGGGAATTTGTATGAAAGTGAGACATAGCATATACTGAAATATCATAAATTGTAACAAAACCGCGACATTGTAGAACATACAGGAAAAAAGCATGCTTTTGCCAGGAGAAATATCAATAAGCCTGTTTACAAAATAATTTCATTTTTCTGCGTGATGAAAATATTCACATATATAATTGCAAATTGTAGGCATACGCTGTTCCAACCATCGAAGTTAACAATGTGACTGGATTGTACATCCAAAAGCCGGATGGTGCAGTAGCATACATCTTTCGCAAATACTAGATTGTGATTGTCGTACATTGGATATACTAGTCACGCTCCTGTGTAAGCGTATCAAACAGATTTACGACTATTAATATCACAACTTTGCGCATACATATTCCTTTTCGAGAGATCGTGGAAACGATTATACCGTGTTTTGTTTCGTAAGCGACTATACATATAGGATACGTGTGCAAATAAGCTTTCCACATGTAATAGAGCGTTTGTGGAACACTTGTGTTCCTGTTCCTGACTTAGTTCTTGCGACTGTGGCCGTCTCCACTCGTGGATGGCTGATGGACGCGCACACACACACACAGCGCACAAGTTTCACTTGAGAATGTCTTGCAGCATTCGTAACCATCACTTATATATTTATGTCTTTGGTCTTCGCGTGAACAACTTTTTCGCCAAACGCATTGTCACCGTGCACAATTGAGCATTTGATGACAATTGAGACTTTTTCTCGATAGACTGCTACAATATCGCCGGTAGCTAACAGATGGCGCCAGTTGTATCACCAATGCCTCGACCAACCGACCACAACGTCGGGTTCTTTGGTACCAATTGGAAATGTCAAAATATCGTTGCAGCTCGCATTATTTACTGTTCAGCAACAACATTTGTGCAACCGTAGCGAACACATCGACGTACAGACACGTCATTGTGAATGTTGTTGTTGGCCACAAAACTATGGGAGATGATTGCAATGGTTCTCTTCCCACACAGCAATTGTCACATCTCCACACCGTTGACGTCACTTTGCTATGTCATCACTCCACGC
>JAODUO010000096.1:322500-325000 GCA_025642075.2 Ridgeia piscesae | reverse complement strand
CGGTGATAAATGTGTAGTAAAATCCACGTATTAAGTTTATAAGTTTAGATATTTATATGTGATCATATATAAAAATAATATATATATATATATATATATATATATATATATATATATATATATATATATATATATATATATGATGTACATAAAAGTCTGGTCCTTTGTCTGCATGAATTGTTTCTTAAATAATTTAACGTGAGGATTCCAAATTATATTTAAAAATTATATTATATTATATTATATTATATTATATTATATTATATTATATTATATTATATTATATTATATTATATTATATTATATTACATTACATTACATTACATTACATTACATTACATTACATTACATTACATTACATTAATATATATATATATATATATATATATATATATATATATATATATATATATCATATACATATACATATACATATACATACACATACACATACACATACACATACACATACACATACACATACACATACACATACACATACACATACACATACACATACACATACACATACACATACACATACACATACACATACACATACACAAACACAAACACGAAAATTTATTTGCAATTATTTACATAAATAGTTTCAGCTATTAACTAATTTAATCACACAGGTGTTTGTAAATCCAAAAAGGGTATTATATATATATATATATATATATATATATATATATATATATATATATATTTATTTACTGTAATTTTTTTATAATTTAGATTTTGTGCATATTTATGTATCCATTTGTTTAAAGTAAATACCATCTTCGTGTACCTATATTTCGAAACATACTACTACATGTGAAGAGGGGAAAATGGCTTGATTCGTTTACATATACATGTATGTACACCTTAAACGGTCAACAAATTCAATCGAACAAAGCTGTACAAGCGTCTGGAATTAGATGCAATTGTAAGATATCTCTAATGCTAAACAGCTGGAAGTTATTTCGTAAACGCAGATCCAAAGATAACCGTTGTCATGTCCAAAGTTGGTCAACGCTGATAATTTCGTTTGGCTCAAACCTGATTTTGAAGCACGTTACAAAAGACATCGCTGGTCCACACAACAACACCAGGAAGAGTATTGCGTTTGTTGATACTTTTAATTTTCTTCCACTCAACAATCAGTTACAGTACATTTTACTCGCAGTATTTGATTCGTAGATTCATCGACCTGGAAGTAAAGTCACGCTGCGATGCACTTCCCTTAACTTCCCACGCCCCACAGCTGTTCCTAAAGTTATACAAAAAAGTCAACGCTATGCAAATAACATGGGTTGAATCATCGTCTTGCGGCACGAACGTACTGCCAAAAGTATATATTATCATGCACGAGATGAAAGTGTCGTACAATCCTTAAAACAGGATAATGACGTGTTCGTGCATGACGGTATAATATATTTCGGGTTTGCATCGTCGATTTAACCTAATTCCTGTGGCAATAGTTTAATTCGACGATGCCATTCATCGCCAAATAGCCCGTATTTGTTAATATAATAAGTGAATATCAGTTTAATCGTTTTTTATTTAGTCTATAATTTTGGAGAATATCTATTTAAATGTGCTTATGAGAATTACATTTGTAGTTAAAATACTGTTAATAATAACACAAGTTATTTGTTTGGTTTACATCTATGCTGATTTTATGAAATTTACTCTATTGTTAAATTTAAGTTATGGTATAGAATGATATAAGAAATTTTATTTATTTATATCTCGGCCGTTGCGATAATGTAAACGTTCTGTGACACGCACACGTGCTATTTCTGCACTACAAATAATGTCTCTGTTGGGTGTACAATGTGCGGCTTCTTCCATGTGTTTTATGCCAGCAATAAATCCTTGACGTTTGTGTGGTTTTTGTTTCTAAAACTGAATCCAATTATCACAAACATATATGTTATTTGAAGGATGTTGTGCCTTGTTTAATATGACAGCATATATATATATATATATATATATATATATATATATATATATATATATATATATATATATATATATATATTTTTGACGAATATAAACTTAACGAAGTATCCCGGTACACATTTAATACGTCTTTATACAAAGGTAAGCCAATGCAACCTCCTGCACTAATTCTGCAAAGTGCTCTCAGTGGGTGGTATTTGAACTGCTGCAATTCCAGCCAAATTGTGCCGTTGCAAGTTCTAGTAATGCCTTTGTGAAGAGAGCTTTTGACCATGTGGTGACTGATGAATAGTGAACACGGGTATATAACAACACGGGGCACACACAGGGCTTGTGTGATACAACATTCAATGAACGTATGTAGATAGAGGATGATGATAATGATGATGATAATGATGATCGAGGAAGGGTAGAGAATCCTGCTCACAGACAACACGATGCGCTTCAAGGGGGCACGGCACGTCTTTCGGATTGCTCAATACCGACGCCAATTATACACCGACCACGCCTAATCATAATCGTTTATCCTCGTGTTTCCGTGGTCCAA
>JAODUO010000096.1:307500-317500 GCA_025642075.2 Ridgeia piscesae | reverse complement strand
AAGTCGACAACCATTAATCACCTGATTTTGTGGTTGCTGGTTTGTATTCACTAGTCGGCAAACGTTGGCTGGAGGAGCGTTGAATGACTACTAAATTAATGAAATACTTTGTCTGCTGACGCCAAGAGGTAGATTGGCGAATGCCGCACTGATTGCTGTCCAACGATAACAGCATTAAGGGTACCTTGTCAACGAATGACAGTTATATACCTTGTCAACGAATGACAGCTATATACCGAGTTATATATCAATGTAACGTTGTTTTATTGTACACTCGTAACAACCGGTTTCGTGCCGACGTTAGTCGTTATACAAAGTCGCAAGTGGGAATACAATTGCGGGTTACCCGTGTCTATGACTGTGTCTGCGTTATACACAAGCTGTTATTTAGACAACCCTGTTGTTGCGATTTCGCTGTGTGTAGATATGCCAGATAATCGCATGACTAGATAACTTGGGAGATGTTGAAGGACGGACAGACGTGATGGTAAAGCAAAGATGACGTCGCGCCACAGAACACAGTCGTGGCGAGAGAACACAGGCGGAGACATCGGATGACACGGCCCACTGACAACGTTGACAGGAGACGCGCTCGGCCCACACAGACAGACGCGCCCGCACCGGTCGAACGCTGCAATGTACCCCTGCAATGTACGCCGGCGATGTGCCCCTCGGTGCCGTACATGTCTCTGGCCTACACGGCTATATTTAGTGGCTGTTCGACCCCCGAGCCACCAGCCGTCTGCAGACTAAAACAAACACCGGCCCGCCAGCACAGCCGCAGCCCACACGCAGTCCTCCCGATCCCCGTCGAGCTAGTATCGCCGGCTTCGATCAGCTACGCCTGGGCGGGCGCGCGGCGAGATCCTCACCGCTGATTACCTTCCGAGAGCATTACAGCGCCACATGCGCGCCGCTGTGCGCTACACTTTCTCATACGTGGTTTCCGCTCGGCTGGACGCAAAATTCGCGGCGTATCCAGCGAGGTTCGGGTTTGTTTGGCGCGAGGCGAGGCGGGTCAACAGGAAACGAGCAGCCATTTTGTTTTAGCGAATGTTCGACCTGCATGGCCTCGGGTCAATATTTGTTCCACGTTCGTTGTCTTTAACTTCGCGAGTTTGAAACAACGACACAATTAGAAGCTCCCGTTATAGTTGAATCCCCTGTATCTGTATACTAATCGAACTTTATCTGGAATGCATGTCGATGTTCGCGAACTACGGATTAGATTGCGTCGATTGTGTTTCAACGCGAGTGTTAAATAATTAAGACCCAAAGTACGGCCACAAATTGTTGCTAGATAATGATCTGATACAATCAAGGTAGGTAATGAACGAATGATTTGGACGTCGATTAAGATACGCCTGAAGATATCGAAGAGATGAATGCACCGGGACGCCCGAGTTCTGTTCTCTCCTGTCTTCTCGATAGTTTATTATTAATGAATCAATTACAGACTCAGCCGCACAATCGCCGGGCGAGCCGAACAGAACAACCGCCGATTGTTGCACGCAAACAGTGCGGAGTTGCGCGACTCGGAAACCCACGCGACAAGCGGGGCGATTAGATAGCTATCAACGCGGCCAGCTCATTGACTGCAGCGCGATAGGACAGAACCTTTCACTTCCGCGAAGGTTATCGATCAATCGCCATTTAGTCCGACGTCGCTTACAGAGTTTATCTATCACGCGTAATTCTATTTCGGTTATTGCCATTTTGCGTGCGACAGATAATCGTGCGGACGTATATCGCGATCAAAGAATGCGAGGAAGCAACGAATCGAGTCGGCGCAAACCGGGCGTACGACGTGAATTTATAGTTACCATCAAGAGTGATAATAGAAGCTATCACTTTACGTTGCTGCGTTGGCATTACGTCGAGTGATTACGCACGAGGGTGACTCCGTGAGATTAAACTGTCACCCTGTCCATTCACCCTCCGTTGTTATTAAGCGAGACTTCGCCGACACCGTCGTGGCGATGATAATACCCTGAGCACGGACACAATAGGAAAAGAAACTTTTTATCTATAGTTCCACCGCGTGCATAATTATGCGTTTGCGAGATAATCAACGCCATCAATACTGGACGTTCAGTTGACGTACAGAAATATTGTTCGTGAATGCAAATGCGCTATGTCGAATTTCGTAGCTAACATGCGTCATACAGGAGCTTTGGGAGGACGTTCTTCACAGGATGAATAAATCAACAAATCGGGGTAAAGTAGGCGGGAGAAGGGTTTGGTGGATTAACTATACGGTTTACAAATATCTATACATTTCTACTACTTGTTTGTTTACAATAGGGAATGGCTGAAATTTGGTTAACGAATGTTTGCACTTTTTTCGTAATATGTAAAATTATTATTAAATAATACAATACCGCATGAACTGCTACACTATGCTTAGTAATTTGACTGTATTGCAGGGTTTTTTTCTGGTCTTGGAGGAAACAATATAGAGGTTATAAAACCAGTGAATAGGAATTATTGTCATCACTGGACGGTTAAAATAGTTGTGATAGATATAAGAATATAATAATACTTTTTTGTGTCGCCAATCGAAGCTATCTGGCGCAGGAAAACCAGAACATTATGCGTTCGCACAACCTCTTAAGTACACATAACATTTATACACTATATCACTGTTTGAATATATGGGTAATTATTGGGTATTTAGGTCGAGTCACACAGTCGGCGCAACAAGTCAAGCCTTGCAAAATGCAAGACAAATTGCAGTTGGATCGCTGTGGCGCCATAAATATAAATAATAAAATACATTATTTACATATATCCGGTATTATTTGCGATACTCTCCACCAATCACAGCGAATATGTTAATTTTACTAGACTTAACCTTTGAACTTTTTAAACTGTGATTTTGTGTATTAACTTACTTAAACAAAATACAGACGCAAGAAACTGGCTGAAAAGGAAAGGTAAAACGGGTAGCATAATGGATCAGCGGACTTGACGATCGAGATAGTCGTGACACAGACTGAATAACAAGAGAAACCACAGCATAAACATAATATGCGCTACATAGTGAAAGCGAAAGCACAAACGACGCGCTAAACAGTGAAGACAACTCACCCGTGTCGACGACGACGTCCTCGTCGTCTCCCTTCTTCCCTCCCTCCCCCAGCGTCCCTCCCGAGCGTCCGTCCCCGTCGTTGTCTCCATTGTTCTGACCGTCGTCATCACTCGTCGCTTTGTCGTCGTCGTCGTCTCCGCTACGGTTGCGCGGCGACCACTGCATTTTGTTCTCCTTCTTCAGTCGTCGCCGGGCGTTCGCGAACCACGTCGACACCTGTGTGAGTGTCATCTTCGTGATGATGGCCAGCATGATCTTCTCGCCCTTCGTCGGGTACGGGTTCTTGATGTGCTCGTACAGCCACGCCTTCAGGGTGCTCGTCGACTCTCGGGTCGCGTTCTTCCGTCGTACGTCCAGGCCGCCGTAGCTGTCACGGAAATGGTCCGTACAACACGGGTGGATGAGCGAATGGACGGATGGATGAGTGGGTTGATGAGGGAATTGATGAAAATGGGCGCGGTCGAGTGGATGGCTGAATGAGTGGATGAGCGAATAGATAGTTGGACGAGCGGTTGGATGGGTGGACGGGCAAATGGATGGATGGAAGGGCGAATGGGTGTGTCTATGAATGGATGAGTGGGTGGATGGTTGAATATATGGATGGGAGGGTGGTTGATGAATAATGACACATAAATAGAAACGGAAAAGTGGAGTGAAAGGGAACAGAACGACATGACGAGATAGCAGAGCATTCACTTTATTTAATCTCTGTGCAAAAACAAACGTGTTTGTCGCTCCAAAATAAATAGCCCACGTGTAAGCCATACACAAAAGATTGAGTGGGCGAATGATATTTATACAGTTACCAATAAGCACTAATAATAAATAAATAAATTCCTGCGACAAAGCGTACTCGCGGTCGCAGAAATATATTGATTGCACAATATCAACAATACGCGCTAAGTTATTATACAATGCTTAGGGCTGCTTTACTTTGTTCACATACATTTTATAGAAATATTGGTCGATTATTCCATTCTGAATTTTTGCTAACAATATTTTTGTGGAGCGATGCTTTGATATGGAAGGAGTATAGAAGCAACCACAGGTGCTTACCTCGATCCGTACGGGTACCCAGCCATATTGGGGTCATATGGCCACGTTGTCGTTTGTGATAGCCGCCAAGCATCCGTATTTTCAGTTCCCTAAAATTAGCCAAGTGAAAATCTTAGGCAAACGGACATTATAAATGTTACGGTATTTACGAATGTTGGGACGAGATATACTTATATATATCCATTATATATATATATATATATATATATATATATATATATATATAATATATATATATATATATATATATACGTGTATATGGAGATTATTTTATGACGATTTCCCGTCGTGTGCGGATGTAAGGACGACGTCGCTCCATTGTGTCGGTCAGTGACGACCTACTCGTGCGCTGTGGCAACTGTCGGACCAAGACACATGGCTTAATGCGCCGACGATTGACGCCGATAGCGCAGGATGCGTCATTTATCTGCAGTTCGCCACGTTAGCGCCGAACATTGGCTCATTGTCGAGTCGGCGCGCGTCGCAGTCTGTCGGCAGCGGCAGACGGCCGCACTAAGGAAATCAATCACCCGCTCAGCTGCCGTCCGCCAACCCCCACCTCCCACCCTCGCCCAGCCACCCCTCTCAATCCCCGAAATTACACGCCTTTTCGTCGATCCATAACGAGCCCCGTGAGTGATGCGCCGCGTATGTCACGTCATCATTTATCGACCGATTTAGCGAGCGCGTCACCGGAACGAGGCTCGTTGACGGAAGTGCTGGCGACGCGTGTCTGCGCACCGCGATTGGGGTCAGGGCCCCTTATTTGGAAGCATTCGCCACTGCCCGAAATTGATGAATTTATTTTGCCGTCGCACGTGTTTGTCAAACCGTGTGTCACGCTTTAAATAACGGTTGACATAAACGATGTTTCGCTAAAAAGATTGTTGTTGCTATCTGACGAACAATCTCGCAGACCGTATATCTATTTAAATTTAAGTCCGTGAAAAAGTACTACGGATATTAGTGTGGAGTGGAAGCTACCGTTGTGAGTTTCGTTAGACTGTTGTATCTGATGCCGCCAGGAGATAGCGAATAGATAGCAACGACAAAGGAATCATAGGAAGAAAGCATTTTGTCGAATCCTCAAAAAAATATAAATATGACAATTTACAAATGACACATTTATATGATAATTCCAATAAGTCACTAACAGTTGTTTCGAAAGTAGAAGGCACGGATATCGACATTAATAAATAATTTCATTATCGGAAATTAAATTACACTGTTCCCACATATTACAAGCGCCGAGATGTTGGATCACTCGAACATCTGAGTGACAAATCGCGGTGAGCCGGTGAACACGGACAGATGAACACGTGCTCTAAGACAACATATTAACGTAAGTCTTTGTATGCTTAATTAATTAAATAAAACATCCGATTGCATGCGATGGCTAAATGTTGCTTTGCATGACGACCATTTTCCATGCGTTTTCGTCCACCAAGAACATAACGGTCGAGTGCATGGACACGGGCAATCACGACGACTGGTCGTGTTCACGGTACGTGTTCATTGGGGAGTTCAGAACACGGACTAATGGGACATGTTAGATCGATGTCAAGCTAAAGGGCAACTTGTACGACGCAGAGTTTAGATGGAACTTCACTAAAGCACTGGTATTAGACAGACAGACAGACAGACAGACAGACAGACAGACAGACAGACAGACAGACAGACAGACAGACAGACAGACAGACAGACAGACAGACAGACAGACAGACAGACAGACAGACAGACAGACAGACAGACAGACAGACAGACAGACAGACAGACAGACAGACACACGACAGACGACAGACGCGACAGCAGCGCACGACGCAAAGCGACGCGACGCGACGACAGCAGACAGACAGACAGACAGACAGACAGACAGACAGCACAGACAGACAGCACACGACAGACACGCACACGCAAGACACGCAGACAGACAGCACACGACAGACACGCACACGCACACGCACACGCACAGACACGCACACGCACACGCACACGCAGACACGACACGACACACACGCACACGACACACAGCACACGCACACGCACACGCACACGCACAGCACACGCACACGCACACGCACACGCACACGCACACGCACACACGCACACGCACACGCACACGCACACGCACACGCACACGCACACGCACACGCACACGCACACGCACACGCACACGCACACGCACACGCACACGCACACGCACACGCACACGCACACGCACACGCACACGCACACGCACACGCACGCACGCACGCACGCACGCACGCACGCACCACACACACACACACAGACACACACACAGACACAGACACTCGGATGGATGGATAGACGAAAGGGGATAGATACAAACATCGTACACCGCACAATTATATTAGTCATTATGATAGATCTAAGCTTAATAAATAACTTATAAAGACCTATACATACCGTGATATACCATACTACTATAGAGTTTTTTAAATGTACACGAAACACGTGAATGCTATAACGAAAACTATCAAAAGTGTTTTGTTGTAATTTGATGCTATTTTCATATTTTCCTGTAATGTCACGTTAATCCCAATCTATCTTTACATTGAGTACGTCTCATTTGTGTGGTTTACATTATACCTTTACGCATAAAACCACTACATTAATACCATAAATCTCCTGTACTTAAGACACTGGGAGAGTAATCTGAATCTTTCCATCAACGGCATAATGCCCCTCAGCAGATACCTTCTCAAGACGAGAAATATTAGCTGTACGCCTGGTACAATCGTAATCTATATCTACGTAGTATGGAAACATAATATCTTGCTTTAATTAGAGTAATATAAAATATGCGAAAATAAACAAATTGATTATTTCAAACAAATAAATAACTCACTACATGGATTTTGTACTTACTCAACGTTGTGTCTACAATTGGCGAAAAAATTAGAATAACAATTACATTGTCTTTACAATTGAAATAATGTCCCAATATACCCAAAATACACACACTCACACACACACACACACACACACACACACACACACACACACACACACACACACACACACACACACACACACACACACACACACACACACACACACACACACACACACACACACACTCACACACACACACACACGTACGTACACACACATACACACGCGTACGTACACAGGTACACACACGTACACACGTACACACACGTACACACGTACACACGTACACACGTACACACGTACACACGTACACACGTACACACGTACACACGTACACACGTACACACGTACACACGTACACACGTACACACGTACACACGTACGCACGTACGCATGTACGCACGTACTCACATACGCATATACACACATACGCACGAACGCACGAACGCACGAACGCACGAAAACGCACGAACGCGCGAACGCGCGAACGCACGAACGCACGAACGCACGAACGCACGAACGCACGAACGCACGAACGCACGAACGCACGAACGCACGAACGCACGAACGCACGAACGCACGAACGCACGAACGCACGAACGCACGAACGCACGAACGCACGAACGCACGAACGCACGAACGCACGAACGCACGAACGCACGAACGCACGAACGCACGAACGCACGAACGCACGAACGCACGAACGCACGAACACGTACACAAACACACACACACACACACACACACACACACACACACACCACACACACACACACACACACACACACACAACACACACACACACACACTTACATAACCCATAATAAAAACAAAGACAAACACTGAAAAAGTAACATCATACACAACAGTGGGCGAGATAGAAAGAAAAATATCGACTAAATTAAACGGTACAAGCAGAACTCACGAGAGGCGCGTAGAAGGCCGACGGGTCGCCCCCGAACGGTACGTATCCCTGGGCGGCGTAGGCCGACGTGTAGATGCCTTCCGTTAGACCCGTCATGCGCGGGTAGCCGAGGAGACTGGAGCTGTAGACGCCCTGTCCGCCCGCCCCCGATGGGTCGGCCATCGCCGGGCGGCCCGTGTCTCCACACGACGACGGTACTGTCGTCTGCAGGGACGACCCGGGCACCAGCAGCTGGAACATCACATGACGCGGTCAGGGAGAGGGAGGAGGAAACGTAGGAATAATATGGGAGCGATGGAAATATTGCCATTAGAGGTTGTTAAGTTGTTAGAGATTGCGGGAAGGGAGAAAGTGAGAGCGGGGTGAAAGGACGCGGGTGACCGAGAGCAAGTGAGACAATGAGTTAGGAGGAGAAGAGAAGGAGGACAGAAGAGCTGTTGAAAAAAAAGGAGAGAATAACGGATACCCTATATGAGAGTGGAAGGGAGAGAGAGAGAGAGAGAGAGAGAGAGAGAGAGAGAGGAAGGGAAGGGAAGGAGGAAAGAAGGGAAGGACGGAAGGACGGAAGAAGTAATAATTGGAAGAGGGATGGTGATAGAGAGGTTTGGTGGGAGAGAGGGAGGGGGAGAGATGGAGGGAGGGAGATATGGTGGGAGGGAGGGAAGTATGGTCGGGGGGATGGTGGGAAGGATGGATGGTAGGAAAGGTGATGATGAAAGGAATAGAGGAAGGGAAGAAGAGAGAAAGCGACAAATATATTGGAAAGTGCGAGTAAATGAAACCAGAGAAAGAAGTTTTGGATGATTGCATTACCTACTTCTTCCCGCAATGATTGTTTTCATCCAACCTATATTTGTTCCAAATGGTCACGTTTGTACTAATTCATACCATTTATACACAGAAACACATTGGATCTAAAACAATAGATAATATACTTGATATTTAAAAGAATAAATACGCCAGAAAACAATAAAGAGATTATAACTGTGATAAAAACAAGATATATATATATATACAGTTAATTAGGAAATTTCCGTCCTATTTTGGCGTAGCAGTAATACTGTATATGAGGATTCTAATATTACAATATCGTGTGTTTTGTTTATACAAATCCGCCATAACTGTTGTTCCATGGAAGAACAATAGTTTCCAGAGCAAGACAGTACAAGACGTGTTGATGACGATTCAAACAAACGAACACACTAATATAAATATACAACATCCGCGTGTCATTCTAAGGTCGGTGGGTGATCGTTTTGTGGTACATTTTACAGTCAATTAACAGCCACATTCAGCTCAACGCAGATCAAACGGCGGTTTTGATAATTGTCGTTTTATTGCCTTCGCAAGGTCCGCTCTTTACCGGGCCGGGCCGACTTCTAGAAATGGTACTCATAAAATCATATTCTCACGCAAATGCGCTCGCATGCACGCACGCCTATGTTACGATAATTATTATTTTCCTGCATTTCAGTGGCAGAGATAACACAATATAAAATATATAATGCGGACTGGATCATTTTGAACTATTTATTTATTTATTTATTGAAGCCCGACATCATAGGAAAATGTCTGCGTCGTTTGGATAAGCGTCAACTCACAGACCGAATACCGTCACATCGAAATATTTTGGTGTAAACTAATATGTCAAATTTAAGTGCCTACTCGATCCTACTCTTACAAATTAACATCCATAACAATAATTAATCTGACACCTACACAATTAGACATTGCCAGCAATAATAAACGACATCTAGAACTCCTGCAACATAATCATAGAAAGTGGCTCCATGGGCGGTATGTGGCGATGCTGGTAATCCATCACTCGCCCAAGCAGGCTTTATTCCTAAATGCATTCAGTGTTGATAGCATTGGTTCAACACTTCATAAAACCGCTGCGTTACCGCAGTCAAATATGTAATTTACTTCATCTTACAAAGTTGCAAATGAAGCCAGAAATCTCCAAATCGGGTTATCAGACAGCAGAATTTTCAATGATTACAGCCAAGGAT
>JAODUO010000096.1:300000-305000 GCA_025642075.2 Ridgeia piscesae | reverse complement strand
ACATACACACATACATACACACGGACATACGTATGTACGTATGCATGCATGCGAGCATCCATGTTGTATGTATATATTATGCTATGTAAATATATAATACATTTGTTATATCTACACATAATTACCCACACTTGTTTTATTAGCATATCTCTGTTTAATCTGTGGATTATCTGTGTTTATTTCTCCCTCCCCTCCTTCCATGCGTCCTCCGCCCTTCCCCGCTAAACGGCTATTCGACGACTTTTTACGATATAGCGTCAGTGCATAAACGTCAAATAGCGTGATAGGCTGTGTAAATAAACAACAATACGGCCCATGTGCGTGCGATATTGGCATCGTCAACAAAACATCGTGACGACACACGCTCACGTCTACTAACCTGGGATGAGGCGATGGAACACGCGGTGCCCGGATACGGGTATCCAAACTGGGGGTAAGACATTTGGCCCCCTTTCCACCCGAAGCTCCGGTGGTCGGCCAGAGAAAGGTGGGTCGTAGGTTGGGGCGCCAGCAGCACCACTTTAACGGCGCCACAAGCACCACTCACTCACACGGCGTCGACTAATCCGTAAAATCCGGACACGGATACGACGATAATCCGTTCGTTTTGTCGGAATGTCGAATTGCACAGAATCCGTGGTCACATAACAGAGACACCGGTGACGTAGAGCGAATATGTAAATCCGGATGTCGCAGTAGACACCGTGCGACTGTCGTTGTACGCGGTGGTCGTTATAGTTGTATACGCGGGCGTACGTACGAGTAATGTCTACATTGAGTGAGCGACGTACGTTCGAACGGCCCAGTCGCCGAGCTGTTCCAGTCGAGCAGTTCGACTCGCGCAAGCGTCGATCGGTGGCCCTGGCAACAGACTGCAGGCCGCGACTCTCGGCCGTGGCTTCCGATGAAAGACAAAATGACACGCGAACCGGTTAACGCAGTGTTTTTATCCGGAGACCGGGCGCCATATTGATATTCAATTTGACGTCGTCCGTCGTGCAGTGCTTCCTCGCTGCGCCGCTGTCCGTTCGACGGGCGATGTTCTGCTCAGCAGGCGGCGGTGACGAGTGGCGGTCGTTGTCGGCGCCGATTGGCTGGCTGCGTTAATTGACGGGCGGTCTGGCGTCGTAAGTGACTGCGAGATTGGCCACGCCCACTAAGCTGTGCCGTCTCGCCGCGAAAGCGAGAATGGCAACTTCGCGCCGTTGCCAAACGCTTTAGGCCGGGTGAATCGAAGATTGCGTTAGGTGTGGCGCAGGCGCAGATTGCTCGGACGGACACTGTGGAAGGATTGGGTGGAGAGACGCAAGGACTGGGAGAGAGGGAGAGGGAGACAGAGGTGGTCGCCGGGCCCGGGCAGCATGTGTCTGCTCCACTCGCCGGCCGGCCTGATAAGGGATGACGAAAACCAGCCGCACTCGGCCGAGTCGTCTGCCACGGCCACTATCGGAAGAGAGGCGCCGCTCATGACCGGGCGGGACGTCGCCGAGACGCGCTCCCGACTCCCACTACAATCCCCTCCTTTTCCCCGGGTAGTGTGCGTCCCCATCCCGTCTCCTCTCGGCGGCCCTTCATGTGTGGCATATTGGTTGACGTCGCGACGACAGCCGATCCCAGTCGTTCGCGGTCTTTCCCCGAGGGCATAGCTCCCTCGATTCCCGACTTTCCCCAGTTAGTGCGTATGTGACGTTTTTCCCACATTGGGTGGGTGGGTTCTCTCGTCGGGGAGCGCACCCCGCGCCGAGGGGTCTTCTCGTAACATGGGCGATAATACATGCACATTATACGGCGCACGCGTCGATGACGTGGGGCCATTGTGTGACGTCACACGCGATTTCACGTCGTAGCAACTGTAAAAAGGCGCGCGTTATATCCCCACCCTCACCCACCCCCCTAAGCGAGGCGCCATGGGAGCCGCGCTGAGGCGGCGCCTTTGAAGTGGAGGCGGCCACGAAGCGTGAACAACGAGGAATGACAGGCGGCGTTTGAGAGAGCACGGGGGTCTGTCTGCGGGCTGTAACCCGCTTAGGGGAGGAGTCTCCCTCGGACGTTGGTTATAACTTGTGACATCGACGGAAAAACATCGTGGGTATTGCAGAATTATAGTGTTTTAACAACAGAGACTCCCGTGCCGCAGGAGAGAAGGTAGAACAGTAACTAGACACTCCCATTAAGGTGTAACGTTTGCTTTGACACATTTGTTGAGGGCCACTTGTGTGTATACATACAAGCACGCACACGAGCAGGAGTGCATATCTTTTTTGCAAGCGAAAAATACATGCGTGTATGCGTACATGTGCATGCATGAATTGATACATACATACAATGTTATACATACATACATACATACACACACACGCACACGCACACGCACAAACACAAACACAAACACAAACACAAACACAAACACAAACACAAACACAAACACAAACACAAACACAAACACAAACACAAACACAAACACAAACTCAAACACAAACACAAACACAAACACACGCACGCACGCACGCACGCACGCACGCACGCACGCACGCACGCACGCACGCACGCACCACACACACACACACACACACACACACACACACACACACACACACACACACACAATTTGTTGAGATACCCTTCTTTACAATCACGCGTGCACATTTACAAAGGAGTACACATTTTGAGGTTTTTTCGTAAGTCTCCAGTGTCTTTGACCTACGTTTCTGTCAATACAATAATATGCAAAAACTAATTGATTCTTGAACCAACTGTTGCCTTCGGAGAGGTTTCCACCGTCCGGATACAAATCGATTGTTTCTTGAAGGTACTCGAGGGACAAGTCTGGACGTCAGGTCTTATCGCCACCGTTCAGAGTGGCCGAAAGGTCTACATCGGGCAATCCACCTGGGTTTAACCTAGAAGACAACGGCCTTTGTATAGCGTGTCCGCGGTCACTGCGAGAACAGTTGAAACAAGCTATATAAGCCGTGTCAGTCTCGCGCTCGAAAAACAGGTTGGGGGCACTTGAGGGCAGGAAGTCAATTTTCTCCATGTTAAAAGATAATACTTTGTTTTGTTTTCTGTTGTTTTAATAATCGGACTGCCACCAAATAGTCCCAAATGTCTATATTGTCCGAAGCATAATTACAAGCAAAAGCAGTGTGGCACTTCGCCAGTAAAATGTATCACGGAAATCATGTATTTTAATCGATGATTATGGTGGTTGCCATGGCATCTTGACAAGTAATGAAAAATGCAATATTTCGCGCTGTACAACGTGTTTTGGGGCCAATGTGTACATGTGTTATGGTTATATGCATTTAGACAACTTATCATGTATATATGCTTATTGAACTGTTGTGAAACCATAATGTGCTGCAATTTAAAATGCATAATAGACACATACGGCCTAAAATCGTGCATACTATCTGCGCTACGTAAATGGCTATATGTCTATGACAAAATGGTAAACTCAATATTAAATCGGACAGTTAAGATCAGAAAGCTATAACAGAAGATATTTATAATCTGATTTTCCTAGTATTCATCAGTAGGAAACTACACCTGTCATCCGTCGTTAGAATAACATTATTGTATCCTGTCCGCTATCAGCCCCAGTCGGACAGCCATGTATCGGACACACTTACAGGCCCTATCCTTGCAGTCACACTTTTCAGCAGTTATTGCGGTATCTGGAGTTGTCAGCAACAAAAAGCGAACCGTTTCAAATCTAAAAATTGAATCTTCTACTCCTCCATTTTTATGGTGGTTGACTTATCAAACGTTTTAAGTGGTGATAGTATAGCTTCATAAGTTACTGTTTACACCGAGGCACAGTCATAAATCTCCATATGTGTGTGTTCCCATTAAGAAAATATTGAACTGTTAACCGTCCATTTTTTATAGATATTATTTCATATTTATTATCGCCCATTTTAATATTCGAACAGGTTGCTCTCTAGCTTGGCAACTTTTAACCGTCTCCGGGTTTATTTGATCCCATTTAACTGTTAACACCGATTATCATCAAGTGTTATATGATTGCCGTGTTAACACTGGAAACATTGATCTGTTTTACACAAAACGTGCGTACGCTTTGATGTTGTTTGTCATTGAACCCGAGTGAGATGAAGCTCACCTAACAGAATCTTGATACGTATACTGTGCGAATGGTGTTCAGTGTGGTATACATAAAACGTAAAACAAACTCGTCTAGTAATGTCATTTGATGTTATTACTTAGATAACAGTTCAAACGGTGTATCACATTGTCTTTCCACATGATTAAGTCTACATTCTCCAATGCAATATTTCAGTTTCTAGTGTCTCCGCTGAGTCTTTTGAGTTAGGAGCGCGATGACTGGGTTTACATAATGACAGGGAGGAATCGACTTCAGGGAAACTACGCGACGTGGAAACAGAAAAGGTCAGCGCGCAGTGCCACGGAGCGCGGCCTTTTTCTATTTGGATTTATTGAATTTCATACAAAGGAGGATGTGAATTAATTATTTATTAACTGGATTCAAATGTGTTGCCCTTGCTGGTTTTTTGCGTGCGTGTGAACATGTGAGCGTGTATGTAAATGCGTGTGTTCGTGTGTGTGTGTGTGTGTGTGTGTGTGTGTGTGTGTGTGTGTGTGTGTGTGTGTGTGTGTGTGTGTGTGTGTGTGTGTGTGTGTGTGTGTGTGTGTGTGTGTGTGTGTGTGTGTGTGTGTGTGTGTGTGTGTGTGTGTGTGTGTGTGTGTGTGTGTGTGTGTGTGTGTGTGTGTGTTTGTGTGTGCGCGAGTGTTAGCATTTGCAGTGAAATAGCAAATAGCTTTAGATTGC
Source organism: Ridgeia piscesae (assembly GCA_025642075.2). Lineage (NCBI taxonomy): Eukaryota > Metazoa > Annelida > Polychaeta > Sabellida > Siboglinidae > Ridgeia > Ridgeia piscesae. The sequence goes on along the minus strand of JAODUO010000096.1, from coordinate 300,190 downwards.
ATATATATATATATATATATATATATATATATATATATATATATATATATATATATATATATATATATATCTTCATCGAAATAAATAACTTCACAACTGCAATGTACCCAAATTCACCGTGTGTTAAGAGTTCTTACTGGTTTTTGGATTCCTTTCGTTATTCGAGGTGATACAGTGTTTCGCTAGTATA
>JAODUO010000096.1:290000-297500 GCA_025642075.2 Ridgeia piscesae | reverse complement strand
ATTGCTTTTAGACTTTATTAAAAATTATGTACTATATATATATAATATATTATATTATATATATATATATATATATATATATATATATATATATTATATACTTAATATATTGGAAGATATACGATATTACATATGTTACTAATTGAAAATATAAATAATAAACAATGCTAATGTAACCAATTAATGTACATAAATAGAAAGACAGCGATAAACTAACTTAAAGTAAAAGAAAATATGAAATACAGTAAAAGTAAGTAATTTATATACGGTATCCAATCCTCAGGATTAGTCAAACGCTTATATATATTATATATATATATATATATATATACAATATTAATAATATAATCTAATGAAAAGTTTTTATCATTTATGCTAAAATCATGAATAAATGTATTATATCAATATTCAAATTACTATATATAATAAATTGTTTAAACAACTTGTTAAAAAAGTTAACAAAACTTCCCAACTATCGCATGTTGATACAGCCATGTTTAATTAATTCAAAGTAACAATTCAAACAGTTTATTTCCACAAATTTGATTAATATTATATATATATATATGAGTTTGTTTCTAACGAAAATAATTCGAATATGACTTTTTCACAAAAATCTAAAGCAATCTTTAGGGTAGATAGTTTGAAACAGTACAACTTTTCTAACTAAATGTTGTCTATAAGACTTACTAACCACATGTATTGAACACATATATGTCTAGTGAAATGATTCCGACGTTAAATGAGACGGTATACATTCAGCGAGGCGTACGCAGGTTACCAGATTTGCTCTGCAGATACAGTGATGGAGGCTGTGTAATCATGTGTATGACATATCCTACTGAGAAGAGAACAGAAACCTCTCCTATATGATGTTTCGGTAAGTCGACGAGTTTCTGACGTAAATGATTATAGCGCGCTTTGTCGATTCTCTGCGTTTCAAGGATAGCGTTATGTAGTCTTAACAAATCAATATCTTATAGAATATAGTTAGCACTTGGAATATGAAAAGATATATGGGTTTGCGTCCTAGTCCATGCGTGATGAAGTTTGAAAGTTTGGCGCTCACGGTTCTAACCGTCGAAGAGAAAAAGCGCTAAGATGTCCTAATAGATACGGTAGCTGCATTATATAGTTGTAATTGTTATAGAAGTCATACAGGTGTGTCTCAAAACACGACCCAACATATGTGCGCAACATTGTGGCGGTTCCTCGGTATATTGTGGAGCAGCGAATGGTGAAGATCGATAGATCTAGATTTCAGTATGAAACGTATCTTCGAAAACGCCGAAGCGTGACGGTTGTTATCCTGAAATACGCCCTCTCGCAGATGCGTCTCGTCGCTGACAGATGCGGCCGCGCGATGTTCCTCTTGTTTGACCGGAGGACGACGAACTGAGTGCCCGGATGTGACGTGTCGCTACGGTCATCTCAGTCAACATCGCTCCAGATTGGCTGATATAAGTCACGCTTCATTGTTGTAGCATTACGTACTGTTGCGATTAAAAACTTTGAGCTGTATGAAACTCTATGACGCTTCTATTATCTTCCGAGATGGACAGATGTCATTGAAATGGGGCTCACAGAAGGAAAGCCAATGCCTTTAGAAACAGACTTCAAAGCTACGAAAGCGTCACGTACCGTCATACCGGACAGTCGACTTGACGGTCAGTTGGTTAGTCAATTTATAAATTAACAATACAGGCATAGTAATATAACAAAGCGAAATATAAATATGCTTTCATTTCGAGATTATCGGCTTACATACTGTATTAAATCCAAACGACTCAGATTAGTTTTGTCAACATAACTTACTGACTGACTTATCAGTGTTTTACACTCGCCACAAAAAGGAATACCTGTTTCACGCTGACAACCCACCATAAAGCACAACAACGTGTCAAATTGTTTTCGAACAGTATATCGTTACATGGACACGATAGGCTTAAATTCTCCTTTCTTGACAATAATCCGTCACGTCAATGAACGATGAATTGAGAAAGACACGTAATTCTATTTATCTTCAAGAATACAAAATAGATTATTAAATGTCTTAGATAATAAAATAATAAAAACAGTATTTACAAAGGCAGTAACAGATTCATATTCCATACATTCACACATGTTGTGGCGGTGGTAACAAAGTTACACAATTTTGTCAGTTATAAAATAAATACATACAAAATAAGTATTGATTTAAAATAAATATAAAAAGAATAATATAATGACTACATAAATATTAATTAAAAAAAATATTATTCTTTAGTTAAGTTTTAAACCTACTAAAATCATAACGTTATTATACATATTAAAATATAACTACGATTTATTGATAGTCTTGATAACTTGAGATTTACTGATAATCGGATTTAGGAGTTATTGATGAATTTTATTGACATGGGGCTAAAACTGATCAATTACGGAATCTTACGACTTAATTCGCGACCATGATGAATATCAAATGATAATGTTTCCATATAAATTATTATATCGTTTAATATATCAGATTGAACTACACGTGTACACATAGCAATCCCAATCTAATCATGATCATAATTGCTTTATACGACGTTGTCGAAATCTAAATCGTGACAGTTTGCAGAATGTTAAACCATTATGTTTATCACAATTATCAATTAACAAGCTAGTCAAATGGTGTTGCCCTGAAGGCGAACCCGAAACGAGACAATATTCGTACAGATTAATCAGGGTATGGTAACGCTGAATGATTCTGACAGCGATAGTGAACTTTCCCACGCCCCGTTACTATACGTGCATTTGTATATAGACACAATGTTACAGAACATTTCAAAGTATTCTTATTATGTCGTCTTTGCAAAACGGCCCTCCGCCATCAAAAAGGAAAACGTTTACAATTAACTTCAATAGTAAATCTAAATCAGGACCCTATCATGAAATTCCTTTTTCAACAATCTGACCGTTTTAGACATTAACAATTTCCAGAGAAGAAATAAAGTTGAGTATATAACAGAGGAGAATCGCATTTTCTGCGTCAGAAAGGAGACGTAAGACAGGACAGGTTCTGTCCGATCTAACTTGGATACATAAATGTCGTAGCTACAATTGTCATATCACATTTAGTATAGGTAAATATTAAACATAAATACCCACACAGGCTAAACATACAAATAAGTAATAAATACATGTTTTATATAATCATGTATAGATACATACATACATACATACATACATACATACATACATACATACATACATACATACATACATACATACATACATACATACATCATACATACATACATACATACATGCATACATGCATACATGCATACATGCATACATGCATACATGCATCATCATGCATACATGCATACATGCATACATGCATACATGCATACATGCATACATGCATACATGCATACATGCATACATGCATACATACATACATGCATACATACATACATATATACATACATACATACATACATACATACATACATACATACATACATACATACATACATACATACATACATACATATATACAAACATAGATACATACATACATACATACAACATACATACATTCTACATACAAGGTGTACATACATACATACATACATACATACATACATACATACATACATACATACATACATACATACATACATACATACATACATACATACATACATACATACATACATACATACATACATACATACATACATACATACATACACACAAAATACATACACACACATACATACATACATACATACATACATACATACATACATACATACATACATACATACATACATACATACATACATACATACATACATACATACATACATACATACATACATACACATACACACATACATACATACATACATACATACATACATACATACATACATACATACATACATACATACATACATACATACATACATACATACATACATACATACATACATACATACATGCATACATGCACACATATACACATGCATACATACATATGTATGTAAATGTTCCAGTTTCTCGTTAGTTTTAACAAATAGGAATCATTTTTAACATCACTTTTTGCAATGTTTTGTTGCGCATTTGCCTGTGTGTGGTTTGTGGTTTACGCCAATGACCTTTTATCATCCAGGGGTGCGGAGATAGCGAGACAAATTAACGTAGTGACATGCGGTTATATATGCAGCGGACGTAAAATTGTAAATGATCTCGATGAAATACTGAGGTCCCTTGTGAAAAGAAGAAATGTTTTCTGTCTATGTCATTAAAATGCCCCATTGGTGTACAGAAATAAAACATGCTGTGATAACGTACAACACTGGGAGTTGTACAATCGTGTGCCATTGAGTATTCTTTTTCTGATGATCTGCTCTGAACGTTGATTATGTGGCTGAACTGTTGTTGAGCTTATTATTTATATACTACGATGATACTGCGTGGGCATGTTGATGCGTGTATTCGTGTGTGAATACTTACGTCGACCAGTGTGCTTGTGTGTGTCTAGAAGACTGTCTGCCCAGTAGTTTATGTGTGTTTATAACTACACATTGCGGCTCCACATGAAATACTCCACGTAGAGCGCACAATGCCACGCCACGACAATGGATATGTTGTATTTCGGCTTCGCTATACGTTGTCTTCGTTGATTTATCATCAACAGCGATGATTCAACGGGCGAAAGTTGGCCCAGTCGTAAACTCTGACATGCCAACGGTTGGTCATCGAGCCAGGATGACACAGACCACATGTCCGCCTCGCCATTTGTACGACCGACTGTGAATTAATATCGAATCAATTTCGCAACGTCGGCGCTTTCTCAGGGCTACCCGTGTGCAGCCACGCGTGAACGAATCGAGCGAGCGGGGTAAGACGTTTATTGTCAAGGTCGACCTTCGCTCTCCGCTCTTTATTATTCGTCATGTTTGCAGACACGCCTCGCTAAATTGTCTCACGGTTGCCTTCGCCGGTTTCCCTGCTTGCGTTGTGAGCATGCGAGGTTGAAGGTTCCTGTTTAATGGGGGTGATTTGATCTTTGCAAAATAGTTTATAGACACGCCACTACTCAAATGTTATGTTGACATTGTGAGGTGCCCAAGTTTGAATATACGACACGGATATGATGTAATGTGGATGTTTTACGAACATATTAATGTGACTGTATGACCTAAAAATAACTCTCCTAAAGTGTGAGTATTTATGTTTGTAATGGTTACAGCTTCACGTACACGCTAGCGAAAAGAAAGCAACGCAAATTAAAGCAATTCCCAGCTTATATGGTGAAAAATATGGATATCTGTTTAAGGGTTTACCCTTTTGAGATCCGTAAATGTCTGGGGCAGGTCGTTTTTTATGCGGACAACCATTATAGGCGCAGGGTGTGACAAAGAAGTAATATGACGAACAATGTCAATTGATTCAGGTGCGTGACACAGCAACACACAGCGATATCATCACTGAAGATTCTTTTTATAGTTTCATATGTGTATCACCCATTGCCTGATTGATGGGTCGCTGTGATAGATGCAGATATACAAAATTCGCATTTTACACGACATGATACTTGTGTAAATATACATAGTTGACAGCGTGTTTACTCTGTCTCGATACATAGCATTTCTTGTTGTAGCGGTGACAATTTCATGTGCGAACTATCGTTGTGCAGAATCACAAACCGTGGCCTAGTGACATCCAGTGTGTGAAAGGTTTCAACAGGTTTGCCCTTAGAACAATCGCTCTACAGACGCGGAAACAATACAGCACATTCGTCCGACAAGACCGCCATACTAAACACTCCGATGAATACCTGGCGTCGTGATACGGCCATGCGGCCATTGTGCGCCGGACAATTAATATCTTCTACTCTCTATTCATCATCTTTGGTCGTATCCCACGAGCGGAACTGGAAGTTTTATCTCTCGGGAAGTCGTTATCAATGCACATATATAAAGACACAATAACACGCTGAACGTAAGGCTTGTTCCGAAGTTCGTGGCCGCAGAACAATGGGAGGCGTGCGCAGTGCGAGTGAGCGACAAGATCTGATAGTTATCAAAGGTGTGCGGATCTCAATCCACGCGATTGTTTATACCGTGTGAATATCCGTGTGAAGCAAACTTTAGCGCTCGACCTCCCTTCTGGACAGGCTAAACATTGACCACACATCATTTGTCGGCTGTAGGTCTACGGCATAGTCTATTCTGTTGGAAAATCAGTTCACGGACCTTTCTTTTTAGCGGTGTCAAAGACGTTAACGAAATTGATATGTATCTCCAAACCTAACTATAACTAGATAATGAATATAATGACAGGGCTATATATCGATGGAGAAACATTCTTTCCAATACATTTCAATGTTAATCTTAAATGAATAATCGAGACTCGAATATCCCATGTTATCTCGGGTTGACTGAACCGTTAACGTATAAGTCACGCACGTATATGGCACTACGTACAGAAATCATCACATTTGGCATGCGAGTAACGAAAAGAACATTCGCAAGTTTAGAAAGAGCGACCATTTGTTGTAAGTTTTTTGATATAACTCAAATATAATTAGAACACACGTCAGCATATCGCAAACAGTCCACACAATGTGACGATCAATTGTACGGTGTCAGCTTTTTGACAAACGCAACATGTTTATTCAAGGTTGAAGCCAAGTGAAAATAACCAAATATATCGCATCTGTCAATTCTTCACCAGCATTTCCAGTTTTGCACAAAAACTATTTATATAACGACAATGAAAAATTACGGCATTGTCGATATTCTTTGCATAATATGGGTAATTAATGATATCGTGGAGAAAGGAAACGCGGCTATTAGAAAAAGCGCTCTTTGGCAGCATTCACTAAACGTCGTTTTTACACGCTCAACCTTTTTTTGATTGATGGGTCTGATATATCTGTGATGGATGTTTATATTCTGCTGTGATTTATAGCCGCCATTTGTAGAATTAATTTCACAATTACGTTGTTCAAACAATCAACTTAGTTTTATTTTAAAGTTTTGCATTACACATTATTATTTTCACAAAACCTAGGTTTACTATAGTTTGATATAATGCTATAATAATTGTTACAATTATAGGTATAATTTCTGCCAAAAGAAGCGCTGTTGCAGGGTGTTGTATTACAGTATCGGTGGTAATTGTCGCAGCATCGGTATTATTGTATTCACAAATCGACAGTAATTCATCATAAATGACATATACCAGATTCACCTGTATCTGCTAGATCTTTTATCTTTAATCATTAAACACAGGGGCTCGACAGGCTTCACACACCGGGACCCCTTTCCTAGTGACCCGTGTCATTTATCTCCCTGCCAGACCCTCCCGGAGCTCACTTCCGCCGGAAGTACGATGCGCTTGTCCAAATGTCGTCTGCCCCGAAAGCGGTGCGCGGGAAAAGCTGCGACTGGCGACGTCTCACCGGCGCTGCGTCGCCATTGCGGTGAAATCAAACACGTCGTACGTCAGACGCGA
>JAODUO010000096.1:275000-285000 GCA_025642075.2 Ridgeia piscesae | reverse complement strand
CGCGTGGAGCTACAAATACCCACTAGCCACGGGGCGCCTTGCCTATTTATTAAAATTAAAACATTAGTACTGTCTCCGTCACCATCATTAATGGGCGTAAATAACGTTTCATGATTCCTTCTATATTTCCAATCATAATAACACAATCTAAAATAAATAATTTCATTTTTAAATTGTTGCAGCTTCATGCAAAACCATTAAATTATGTTCAACAATTTTCACCAAAACGTGCCAAATATACAATGAAAACAGTCAAAAGTGTGTTGTTATTATATACTGTTTACTGGAACGTCTTACCCAGAAATCATACAATTTTATTAAAAAACAAACGGTGATATAATACACAGACATGTAATCTTACCATTCTGTAAATTAGTCTGCACTTACTGAATAACCGATGCTATTAATAAATGAACTGTTCCTCTTGAAAACCTCTCGTAATTTTTACGAGTAACTTTCGATTAATAACAGTATTTGAAACTTAAGAAGTAAAACGTTATATTTCTTAGCTTCATTTCATTTTGATTCGTTAATTTAAGAACGTTCCGCCTAAATCACCGGCGTGAGATAGGCAGTTTCAAACTGTCGATGACTCAACCGTTGATGGATTGACCGCAGTGTTTGTCGTCGACGTTATCATTACAAGGGCGTGCCGAGAATATTTTGGAACACAAAATAACACGATCCACGCAAACGTTACAAGTTACTCAACACATTAAATATGCGCTTTTTTGAAAATATTGATGGAGCCCATAATGTCGTTTCATGTATGTTGCCTATCCCGTGTACCACTGTCTGTCTGTGGTTTAACATAAACGACCACTCGCTGACGTGGTTACAAAGAGAACAGAGGTCAAGCATCTCAACCATTCGCCACAGTTGTAGTAACAGCGGCCGACGGGCGAAGTTACAGCATTTCGCGGTGGCTGTTATTTCAACGATTGATGCCATTAATATGTGCTTAGGGCCTGCGAGCATGCTTTTCATAAAGACACTCACACAAACACGAATACACACAAAAACACATATATACATACGTACATACGTACATACGTACACACGTATATACGTACATACATACATGCATATATGCATCCATGCATACATGCACACATGCATACATGCATACATGCATACATGCATACATGCATACATGCATACATACATACATACATACATACATACATACATACATACATACATACATACATACATACATACATACATACATACATACATACATACATACATACATACATACATACATACATACATACATACATACATACATACATACATACATACATACATACATACATACATACATCAACATACACACATACACACATACACACATACACACATACACACATACACACATACACACATACACACACATACACACACATACACACACACACACATACATACATACATACATACATACATACATACATACATACATACATACATACATACATACATACATACATACATACATACATACATACATACATAGATACATAATACATAATACATATACATATACATATACATATACATATACATATACATATACATATACATATACATATACATATACATATACATATACATATACATATACATATACATATACATATACATATACATATACATATACATATACATATACATATACATATACATATACATATATACTCATACATACATACGTACATACATACATACATACATACATACATACATACATACATACATACATACATACATACATACATACATACATACATACATACATACATACATACATACATACATACATACATACATACATACATACATACATACATCATACATACATACATACATACAATGCATACATGCATACATGCATACATGCATACATACATACATACATACATACATACATACATACATACATACATACATACATACATACATACATACATACATACATACATACATACATACATACATACATACGTACGTACGTACGTACGTACTACATACTACATACCTACATATAATATATATATATATATATATATATATATATATATATATATATATATATATATATATATTCCTAATGTCATTATGACAGCATACACGTTAAATTGACGTTGCCAACAAAATGTTTCGTTATTGCAAAGATCGTATACATGTATGTACAGGTACAATCTTGTCAGAGTACTTATATGCGAAGGTTCTATTTTTCGCGAGAGTAACCTGCTTAACTATCACTTTGTCTACAACCACACTACAGGATGAAGTTAATTTGACACCGACGTAACTCCCTTTCATGCCGACAAGCTTTGTTGCCGAATGCTTTATTGAAAGACAGCAGATGATGCCATTGCGCACTGCCCCCTTTTGTCCGCTCGGTTTATCTGAAGCACGGCCACTTCGGTCACGCGAAATGTTTAACAAAACCACTCACGCTTAATTTACAGCCAGGTAGTATTCGTAAGTAACAGCCGCAAGATGAAAGGGAACTTACTCCGTGTCGCTCGCAGATGGAGATAACGCACATTATGTTGCATTTGATCTCGTTCGAAGTTGCCAAAGACGCGCCTGTTGTTCCAGAAAGGCAGCCGTGGTATAAACTAACGCAGTCGTAGGCGACGGCCCAATATAACTTTTGAATGCAAACGATATAACCACTAAACGTAGACCATAATCGCACTAATTTAATAGTGTAATACATGTTTCCACAAGACAAAACAGTTTTATTTACATAGTATCACCAAATTGTGCTGTAAAATGTAGCGTAAAATTTAAAATATAATTATAAACACTTTAAATAAATTAATAATTATAATTATAATAAATATATATATATATATATATATATATATAGTATATATAGTATATATATATATATTATATATAATTAATATATATATATATATATATATATATAGTATATATATATATATATATATATATATATATTATATATATAATATATATATATATATATATATATATATATATATATATATATATATATATATATATATATATATATTTATATATATATATATTATATGTATATGTATATGTATATGTATATGTATATGTATATGTATATGTATATGTATATGTATATGTATATGTATATGTATATGTATATGTGTATGTGTATGTGTATGTGTATGTGTATGTGTATGTGTATGTGTATGTGTTGTGTATGTGTATGTGTATGTGTATGTGTATGTGTATGTGTATGTGATATGTGTATGTGTTATTTATGTTATGATAGTATATTATTGTATATGTATATGTATATGTATATGTATGTATGTATATGTATATGTATATGTATATGTATATAATGTATGTATATATATATATATATAAATAGATGTATATAATGCATTTACTTATATATATATATATATATATATATATATATATTTATATATATATATATATATATATATATATATATATATATATATATACATGTAAGTACCCCTGAATCGACTTCGTAGAGATATGTGGTGTTAAAATATAATAGTTTTATTGAACCGATTCATAGGTCGCATCGCGTTGTCCACTCGCAACCACACGCCGTCTGCCGACGAGATGTCGACAATTTACGACGTGTGATAAGATCACCGACAGAGGGCCTCAGCGTCGCTGCGTTGGCAGTGGCGTCGCGAGGGTGCGACTCGGCGTCAGCGATATATTTAATTAAACGTTTAGTTCTCGTCACGCATGGCCGCCTCCACTTTCAAGTGTGCACGATCCCTGCTAAATACAAAGTAACCCGGGTCGTAATTGCGGCGAGAGGCGACGGTGAGGCGCTCGGAACAATGAGGACTGGACAGTCGGAGTGGTGGCGTAGATCAGGGCGGGTCGGCAGCCACTCGCTGATGGACCGCCGAGGCACGGCCTGGCATATGTTGTCCGCGAGGCCGGACAGTGGCTGACCAACGGCCAGGGGGTAATTTGTCACGAAACTGTGAAAACATCTTTAGTTGGCTGTCTACGTATGTAGGAATAGGCAGTAGGATTGGATTAAGTTGTAACGACCAGGCGATACCCATGCTTTGAAACATTTCTGCTCAGACAGTATCAAAATTAATTCTAATAATTCGCGACTTGCCGAAATAAAATTTCGATTCGAGAAGAACGAAAACGTTGGTGCGGGGATTAATTAGAAAACACAGATAGATTTTCGAAATCTCGAAGGTTTGTCGAAAATGTGTGTTTTGTCACAAACACAATGGCATTCCAAAATAAAACTTGTCATTATATTACACGTTAAAAATAGAATAAAGACAAAGCTCAATTCCTGAATCCGGTCTGTACAGCACATCTAAACTCCGTGTCTGACAGCATTACAATAACAAAGTATACAGCAATATTGTATGAACTGAAAAGGCATAGTGTTATTATTATTATTATTATTGTTGTTGTTGTTGTTATTATTATTATTATTATTATTATTATTATATATTCATTATTATTATATTATTATTATTATTATTATTATTATTATTATTATTATTATTATTATTATTATTATTATTATTATTATTATTATTATTATTATTATTATTATTATTATTATTATTATTATTATTATTATTATTATTATTATTATTATTATTATTATTATTATTATTATATATTAAATAAGTGTATAACTACATGTTTACAATCATTGTAATCGCAAAGCTCTCACTTTACGACGCTTAATAATGTTGTGGAATGCTGTCATTTGTTTAGAGAACACCTTTGTTCGAGTGTCTATTTCTATCCGTTATGTCGACAGTGACACGTCACGAGAGGTCTTGCTCTTTTTGACCCGATGTGGGAAAACCTGCCATGTTGTTTTTGTTGATCGATAAACGGCCTGCGGCTATTACAAGTATTCCTGATCTCATTAGCTGCGGGTTCATCTCTACTAATCTCCCTTCTGTTACCTTGTCTGTTTGCTTTGTCGTTCACTTCCGAGAATTAGTATTTTTTGCACGTAAGACCGGTGCATGTCCGTGCAGCCAGACTCGTCGTGGTCAGGGATTTCCGCTGCGTTGTTTTGTTCGCGTGATGTTAAACAAGACTAGACATGGGATCTGTGGATTAACTGACTACGTTGATGTGGAACAAGACTAGACATGGGATCTGTGGATTAACTGACTACGTTGATGTGGAACAAGACTAGACATGGGATCTGTGGATATTAACTGCCTACGTTGATGTTGAACAAGATTAGACATGGGATCTGTGGATTAACTTCCTACGTTGATGTTGAACAAGATTAGACATGGGATCTGTGGATTAACTTCCTACGTTGATGTGGAACAAGACTAGGACATGGGATCTGTGGATATTAACTGCCTACGTTGATGTGGAACAAGACTAGACATGGGATCTGTGGATATTAACTGCCTACGTTGATGTGGAACAAGACTAGGACATGGGATCTGTGGATATTAACTGCCTACGTTGATGTGGAACAAGACTAGACATGGGATCTGTGGATATTAACTGCCTACGTTGATGTGGAACAAGACTAGACATGGTATCTGTGGATATTAACTGCCTACGTTGATGTGGAACAAGACTAGACATGGTATCTGTGGATATTAACTGCCTACGTTGATGTGGAACAAGACTAGACATGGTATCTGTGGATATTAACTTCCTACGTTGATGTGGAACAAGACTAGACATGGTATCTGTGGATATTAACTGCCTACGTTGATGTGGAACAAGACTAGACATGGGATCTGTGGATTAACTGCCTACGTTGATGTTGAACAAGATTATAGACATGAGATCTGTGGATTAACTGACTACGTTGATGTTGAACAAAATTAGATATTGGATCTATGGATCAACTGCCTACGTTTAATGTTGAACAAGATTAGACATGGGATCTGTGGATCAACTGCCTACGATATTGAATTAATGAAGATTACCCATGCATCTTTTCGGTGCTCGTCTTAGGGGACTGTGGTACGTTGCCCGGAAGTGAGGGCTATCAGAGTATTCAGAAGAGGATCCCACTCGATGTTGACTGTAGACAGTGTGTGTGTCTCTCAGTCGGTCTGTAGTGGAATGCTGGCAGAACTATATCGGATTTGATTTATTTTGTCGGTTATTTTACAGTTATCGTCAACGTTTTGTTGTCCTCGTAGAAGATCAGCCAGCCCGCAGAATATCCAATTTCCCATTGCAATATACCCGCATTGATACAAATCCTTCATAGAACAAAGTAGACCTAAACGTGTGTTCAGGTTGGTCTAAACTCCAAACATTCAGCTGAACCTTTGAGTAACTTATATTTTCAAATAGATGTACTTTCATTGTAGCTATGCTAGCTAACAGTCGTTGTTGTTAGGTTTGTTTTTGGTAAAACAACGACCCACTCTTTTATTCATGGCAACTGCCCTCACAGCCGTCGCCATCTAGCGGGAAGTTTGGAACATTACTAAATCGCCTTAAGTGTCTGTCATATGACATGTACAGTACGCATGATGTCCGAACACACCCACATTGTTCTCCCGTGTACTCATCGTCTAAGGATACCCATAGAAATATTCCATACAACGAATGTTAATAGTCCATTGCTAATCATCCAGAGCATAGCGCCCTCAAGCGGATTTATTTGTTTGGTTACGCTCGAGATGTAGCCATATGCATTATATACCTTTTCTTTTAATTCTCCGGAACTTACTAATAAATGTAGCACAATAAACACCAGTGCGTATTCGTTTTTCCGTCACACGACACGTGCAACATGACAAAAAGAATTCAGAGTAGCAGCTCTAGCTAGACGATATTCTCATATTTACGGACAGGTTTACTTGATGATAACAGGTAAAGAATGTCAAACTTTGTCATCACAACAATTTAAATATCAGAATAGTATTTCTGCAATCAACCAGCGTACGTGTGGTCCGCTATGTCTCATCTTGTCGTAACGATTACTGTAACTTACTCTGACTGCTGAAGGAGTTGAGAACGACTAACCAACCGTACGTACCTACGTTGCGTAATAAAAAGGCTTCATGAAAAGACATTTGAATTGTCATCTCTATTAATATCTTCGTTCGGATAGTCATAATAATAATAGTAATAGTACTACTACTACTACTACTACTACTACTACTACTAATAATAATAATAGTATTATTGTTATTATTATTATTAATTATATAGTAGTAGTAGTAGTATAGTAGTAATAGTAGTAGTAGTAGTAGTAGTAGTAGTAGTAGTAGTAGTAGTAGTAGTAGTAGTAGTAGTAGTATAATCATTAACTAGGATAATCCTTTGTTGTATTAGGATAAAGGTGACGAAGCGGTTATTTCATCGTTGAAACAATGTGTTAAATGATCTGCCAACGCAGATCGATTATATATAGCTTTCGTATTTCCGGCCAGTTATTGGTTTCTAATTTATTCCATTGTTAATCTTAACTAATTACCTATTTTGCGGATTTATTTATTTAAATCCCAAAGTAATAATGTCATTACAAACAATTGACTTGCATTGCAATTGTGCTTACAATTAAAGGTTTCGCTAAGTGTTTTGTAAAACAAAAATGAAACCCACATAATAGCAGCCTATAAAATATATATTTTTAAATATCCTATTTTTAAATATATCTTGCTGCACCATTTGGTTGCACCTGACACTCTACGTTACCCTAGGGACACGGGCTTCTGGATCATTTTGTGAATGAACAAGAAAAACACCAGGCAATTGTGCGTGAATTACAGATCCTATTGTAATCCTAAACAAAAATAATCAATTCCCTTTATAGTTGCAAGAACATAATTAATATAGATGCGCGTACTTATTGCTTGTCCATATGTGAGCATGCGTGTTATGTAAAAAGACAGTATCCTACACGTTACAAACACACACACAGGCATTCCATAAGTATTAATCAAATTGATTTAGTATCTAATTTTAGCGTATTGTTGCATCATTTTAAATTATATATTAAATATTTATATTATGTGCTATTAAAGTAGGTTTTTTTCTAAAAGGAATATATCGGTGAAGTTATCACATACAAATGTTATATGTAACCCCTCTTGGAATGTTTCTTGTTTAAATATATGGATCGAAGTAATATTAAAGAATTCTTCGTATGTTTAAGCTCCGACTAAGACAGGCATACATTTTAAAATAATTTACAGTAATGAATACACATTCGCTGATTATTTCGTTTAATTTCATTTCATTTCCTGATACATACTGTTCTAGTGACACGCACGGCTAAAACGTTGTTGCCGGTTACGTTCCTACAACGTATCTGCAACGTTCCTGCAGCACGAATAACGACAGAAGAACATACCTTCGTTTGACATCAGTAAAAACAGCCTCGTCCTCCGCGGAGAATGTTCCATCGTAGAGGTCGCCATCCGCAATGACGCCGCTACGCCGCCGAGAGCCCGGGTGATGCATCTGTGACTGTGGCGACGACCTCGATAGGAAGACACGATGTCGGTCGTCTGTGGTTGCTGCCAGGGTATCATATGCACCGTCCGATTCTCAAGTTTCACCGCCGTTTGTTCGCGCGTAGACCAGTTCTAAATACGATCCAATCGCTCAATATGGAACCTATTTCGTTTGACTTTGATGTGTTCCAAAGCGAGAGTCAAGCATTGTTGAAAAGGATAGGTATTGTGCTATTTAATATTATATAATACCGCCCATGGAGATGTGTGCCAACACTCCGAAAAAAGGACGGCAAGATACGAAACAGTACAGTACTCGTCTCGGTTTCAAAGGAATTAGTTTTGTGGTAGAGAATAAGACAACATGTATGGTCGTTGCTAAAGTTGTGTATCCAATTACTGGCAGACACTGGGGACTCTCAGTTACTATTTTTATGTTCTCGTGTTATCGCTGAGCACATTGCAAGGAGCAAAACAAAGGATGTTGGAGGTAGGAGTGTCACTGACGCAGGTAGCCTGGGGAAACCAACACAAAGAACACCCGCGGCGACATTCCAGTGAGAACTATAGCAGTGTTTGGAACACGTCGTGTATTCGTTGTTGCAGGAACGTTGCAGGTACGTTGCAGAAACGTAATCACCAAAACCTCTTGCCGTGTACACAAAATATGAAATACAATATATATATATGGAATGTATATTGATTACTGTAAATTATTTTAAAGTGTGTACATGTGGTGTATTCACTACCTGTCAACGACATCAGTTCTAACGTATGTTTAAAATGAGCTTAGTTGGATCAATACGGAGAGTTTAATTACATGAGATTATTGTTTTTGTTATTGTTGGAAACTTGGAATACATTTATATTGTGAAATTTTGATTCCGAACGTACACTAGACATATTGACATGGTCTAGGTCCGTTATAGCTACTTCCCGTTATAGCTACTTCCCGTTATAGCTACAGTTTTTCCCCGTTATAGCTACTCATTAAGTTTGACAGGCAAACTAGTCCCGTTATAGATACTTATTTAATTACACAATTCAGGAGGGGACAGTAAGAGGGAGCATTAACTATTTCAGATTACTGTAAGATTCCTACATGAAATTTATTATTGAAGGACACATTAAAAGTTATTTGAAATGGAAATATACCATAAAACACTTGGGCAAAATATTGTTTTTCAAAAGACAATTACATTAATTGTATTGAGTACAGAATTGCATTTATCAAAAAATAATGTTTCCTCACCACTTTCGCAAACTTGGAATTCCATCCCTCAACTTGGTTATTTGTTCATTTGTCAGTTTCTGTGTAGGGGCATTCCATGTCAAATCAATCAAAAACAGTGAAATTTACATGACCGTCTTCGATTTTTATAATTTTTGGTGTGTCGGTTTATGATCATGAGTCTATGCATCCCAGTAACGTTTAGGTCAATCTCAGTCAGCATCCAAGCCATTGTTTCGCTTAAATTTGACCCAGTAGTGCTTGAACTGGTCCAAATGTTTAGTGTTAAAATAAAATAGTATGTATGTATATATATAAT
>JAODUO010000096.1:242500-270000 GCA_025642075.2 Ridgeia piscesae | reverse complement strand
TCTAATATCACTTCTTCGGTGACAAGACAAACGGAACACAAACAACGATCAGCACATATAACTGCAGGTAAATTACTGTTTACTCGATAATTTGACACTACGTTTTGGAACACCAAGTGAGTGTCAACGGACACAATACTCGAGACGAATGTTCCGTGTTGCATTGGTGTTGATATCTCGACACGGACGGTCTGGTCTGTCCACTCATGCAGTAGTGGACGACAACAGTGACCATATACCGTGCCGCGTCACACAAACACGGCTAAAGTATCCGTCGCCTCAGGTAAACTCATGTAATACGATGTTTTCACCAATTCCGGTCGATCTTCGCACGCGATTGCAGTGATCGCTGATGTAGCGATTAGCATAACGGTGATCCTTTTCGAAATTATGAATACTAGATTATATAAACTTACCTGATTTGTCATATGGCCTCCAGGTAGTACCTATGTTTGCGTGTTTTGATACACGCTATATCACAGAGATTAATGTATGTTTATAACTGTATCTTTACTGGTAACCATTATCAATTTGACTTTTTATACAGTTATACTAAGATATATATCTATGTAATTTGTATTATATATACATATATATATATATATATATATATATATATATATATATATATATATATATATATATACCTGTGTATTGAGATGTTTTTAAGTAGTGACTACATTACATAATGTAAACGATTACTGCACAAAAACATTTCATGACTAACACAAGTACACGCGCATTTTAAAACTGTATTAAATATACGTTTATCAAACAACTTATGGAAACTTATTGATGATTACATTTATTGATCATTATATTAAACATAACAATAACCATATAATGTCTTATATCATCTAACTATTATGATAACAATGGGTGTAAGCTTATATTTTAATCTGTTAATTACTATTTTTGGTAGGTTTTGCGCTGCGTTTAACTCATTACGAATATAAAAAATTATTGTCTCTCTATGCAGTGACTATACACAAATATTACACATACGTTGTGTTTTTACTGAAGTACGCATATTGTCACATTGTACCCACATTTATGTAATATACACACGTTAAAATAATCTACTTACATTGAAATAGTTTATTCACAGTGAACTAGTAACAAGATGCGCATGACTGTAATGGTAATCATGTTTATATGGAGGCGAAATAGTGATATTCTACATGTAATGTACATGCAATAATATAGACATATTGACTGTGTAGCAACCTTTCTAAAGTTGTAATTATGTATCCGAATATAAAAAAATATCGCGTACTTTTCACCGCTGTCATATACTAAGTGAAATCATTATAAAAATCCGATATTATATAAAACATTTATTTATATAAAACGTTTATTTCTGTTGATAAAATGTACGCTGGAGAGAGACTGTAATTTAATGGAAAACAACACTGCCTCTTTGTTTGAAGTTAGTAGAAAGTATTATTAAAGATAATTACGTGTAATGAGATATTTCCTACTGCAAAATGTATGAACTGTGAGCTTAGTAAAATGATTTAGCCATTCATGCAATGCAGCGTAATCATTGAATTTGGCGCAAAATGTAATTAAATAATTCCATTATTAATTTAATTTAATATTTAAACGGAAATAGGTAGCAAGTAATGTAAATGTTGTGCTTAATCATAATGCACTTTTAGGGTACAATAAAATAATTTTCCAAATTTAGAATATACATAACACGATTAGAAACGATTTGTACAGAGCTGCCACGTACACTAGTAATTATATATTACGTTATACATATAATATAAAATATATATAATATACATATATATACATATATATATATATATATATATATATATAATATACATATATATATATATATATATATATAATATACATATACATATACATATATATATACATATACATATACATATACATATACATATACATATACATATACATATACATATACATATACATATACATATACATATACATATACATATACATATACATATACATATACATATACATATACATATACATATACATGTATTATATGTTCGCCTTACATAACTAAAACTTCCGATTTTGTTATTTGTTTGACCCGGCGTTACACAGAAGCACGGACGTATGCACGCACACGCGTGTAATGGCCAGTATGGTTTGTTCGTGTGAATACAAAAAAAAACATCGCCTATAACCAAATGTTGTCGGTCATGCACGAAAACACGTACTCATTATTAGTAGCATTGATTCATTATGGTTATGAAGGAATGTATTTATTAACTATTTTAGGCCAATATCGGTGGCGCGAGTATGTACATTAAAATAGCACTGCCGTTTGTGTTTAATCGAGAGAAAAAACAATCATCGCTGAAAGATACATTTATCATACAAACGAATAATTAAACAAACATAAATTATATTTTATCTTTTTTATTCCAGGCGTTCAAAATAATATCAACGAGTGAAAGCGGTTACATTTAAATCGTGTATCGCCAATCTTCGTGAAGTTTACGAGGCGGTCACACTTCAGACATTATCAGGACAACTGCAGATGATCGATACACGCCGTCACATACAAACACTTCTCTGTTAATGTTATTACATTTTTGGCATACTCTCCCTCGAGTCGGTGTTCTATTTAAATTGACCAAAACTACCATACTGTCGTTCGTCTGCTGACCTTTAACACGACGCCGCTGTGGGTCAAAAGTTATCTGTTTGTCCGCATAACACCGGCGATTGTGTCGCTGATCGGAACACTGACGATTGTGTCGCCGATGAAGCAGATGAATGGTTATTCTATTAGGCGTATCGTATCATCTTGTCGTTGTGGCGCAGAACGCACACGCGCTTCGCTGTATGTCTGTCCGCGGGGCACGATGCCACACTACCGTCTCTGTTCACCAATCATCCGAAATAAAGCGGTATTAAACTATTATCAGCAACATCAAATGTTTGTCAGAAACAACATGCGATAATAAATGTTATATAAAATAATATTACACATACACCGTATAAATGAATTGACACATGTCGGCGCGGTAATAAATCACCGCAGTTTTTGTTCTATTTATAGGTGCACACTCGATAATACTGAAACGTGCAATAACAATAAATTCGTTTGATAGATCAATCAAATGTTTCGTACAGTAATGATTCAACTTATTATATTATTATTTTAATTGTTTCTAATATATATATATATATATATATATATATATATATATATATATATATATATATAATATAATATATATATATATATATATATATATATATATATATATATATATATAATATAATATATATATACATACATACATACATACATACATACATACATACATACATACATACATAATACATACATACATACATACATACATACATACATACATACATACATACATACATACATACATACATACATACATACATACATACATACATACATACATACATACATACATACATACATACATACATACATACATACATACATACATACATACATACATACATACATACATACATACATACATACATACATACATACATACATACATACATACATACATATATACATATATACATATATTTATATAATTATAACATTAAAATATGTCAATATATAAATATAATACAATCTCCTGAATATGTTTCTAAAAAATGTATAATTTGCTGGTGTCATTTATTTCTGGTAAACTTTAAAAAAACATGAATTCGAAATGTTGGAGTGTCCCTAACGTTTGCCGCCACGCTGTACCGGTCAGTTAGTTCTCATCGTTTGGACGAAACTCGGACTGCGATGTTGTTTCCTTACCCAGCGGTCGCACTGTTGACCTCGAACGCCCGGATGTTTAGTTTGTCCGTCCTGCGACGTCGGACTGGGGTTATGTGAGTGCGTGTTAACAGTGTTGGCGTACACGTCAATATTGGAAGATCTGTTCGAAGGAGATTTGTAGCCCCTAAGCACATGTGGTGTGACAGGTTCGAAGACGAGTGACATGGGAAAATGGACCTGTGACATCGGTTTGCGTTACAACACAAGTCAACACGACCTTCGCCTTACGTACTGCATGCACACAGATGGCCTCTAGTGATTGACGAAGTGACGGGTATTAAGATACACACATAGCGTTTAATATGTTTTATCCGTCTTATGGAAGTTCATAAACGCTTTGAACATATGAATGTTGGTGGATTCTTCGGAGTACAGAAACAAGTTTAAAAGGGAGAATTTGCTTTACGGCAATCGTATTTGGCACATCATATAGTTTGTGTCAGCCGCGAATGTGCTACATTACAATAAAATGTTGTATATAAAACATTCCTTCTTCAAATTTATAATTAAACAAATCAATATTTTAGACTATTTTGTGGAGAATAGCATAGAAACATTAGATTTAACCAAATTTAACAAGATTGCCAACTAGAGAATCAACTCTAGATCGCAGTTGGACAAGGAAGCCCTTTGGCTTATCGAGAGTCCAACTAAACTATCTAAGTGTATCCCGCCCTTCTGAGGTATATGTCGATTTTTTTTTTAAACACATTAACACTACTAGCACCTACGCAATCAGCTGCTAAACTTTTCCATTCGCTAACTGTTCTTTGTGAAAATGATAATTTATTAATATATAGTCTACACTGCATCTTTGCTAATGTAAGTCCATGTCCTCTAGTCCTCTAGTCCTCTTTTCCTTGACCGAGAATGAAAAAATATTTCTGTCAATATTTTCATACCGATTCAATATGATAAACATTTCTACCTGACCTCCTCTCAATCTCCTTGTCTCTAGTGTTATTAAACTACATTCTTTTAGACGCATTTCATAAGAGATATCGCTGAATGTTGGTATCATTTTGGTTGCTCTCCTTTGTACTCTTTCTAGCATATCAATATCCTTCTTGCGATATGGCCTCCATGCGTGTATACAATATTCTGAATGAGGCCTAACTATTGTTTTGTGCAGCGGTATTATTAGTTCTTTTGTTTGTATATTACGCCCAATTAATCCAATAATTTCGTTTCCCTTCAATGACCCAATGCCACACTGTAATGCTGTAGGACCACCCATTGTATATTGTACATCTTCATTCTCAAGTCCTGTGTGGAGGCACCCCTACACTTCCCTAAATTCCCAAAATTAAACAACATTTGCCACTTCTCATATCTGCGTCACTTTTAATTTTTCTAAACACTTTTGTATCATCCGCAAAGTTCAACACCTTTCTTGTTATAATTATCATCCAAATCATTGATATACAGTATATTAAGAATCAAATACGTCCCAATACTGATCCCTGTCGTACTCCAATCAAAACCGATTTCCAGTTAGAAACCTCCACATCAACTATTACTCTTTGTCTTCTACCAGTATGCCATTTTCCTACCCAGTTAATCATACCATTTCCTATTCAATGAGCCTTTAGTTTAAATAGTAATATTTAATGTGGCACTTGGTCAAAGGTTTAACAAAATCTAAGTAGATTATATCTACAGGTGATCCCTCATCAATCCACTTAGTGACATCTTCCAAAAACACAACATGTTTGTTAAGCATGACCTCTTTTAAAAACTCATGTTGAGATGGATTTATCATGTTATGTTTAACAAGAAAATCAACCATAGTTCTCTGACTTACAGTACAAACACATTGAACAGAATAATTATATTATATATATATATATATATATATATATATATATATATATATATATATAACTTCAAACGTAGCTACACAAGTCTAGATATTGCCCATAATTATTTCATATCTATATGTAAGAATTCGGTGTAATTCATCATAGCATATTTAAAAAAAAATCACATTTGATCTGCGATGCACCGCGTCATTGTTGATAAGTGGTTGTGTGACGGTTGTGGCCAATACATCCATAATTACAACAACAAAACAGTTTGTTGCACACAAGCGTTGTTCTACATATACACATAAAATTAAAGTAAATAAATTAAAAGTAAGCACACGAGGCCACTAATTCATAAATAAAACACCATGTTCATACATTTAGCAAATAATTCATACGCAAATCCATCTGTTGAAACGTACACCCTCTCAAACATGTCCACACTTCCTAAAAGTGAGTCATTCTTCCTATAACAAAATACGCGGCCGTTCACCGTATATAGGAAGCGGCAATGTTGTGTTCTCTTATGCTCGGCGAAGACACCGGAGAGGCTTGCAGGAGCGATAAATATAGGAGATGGTTGAGTAGTTGCTCGAAACGTCGTGACACAAGTATCGTCCGCTTCCGACCACACATAGGGTAGTTGTCCTGTGAAGGATGCCCCGTTATAGTAAAGGCTGGCCTCACGATGAACAAATGCTTTTGGTCATCGTCAGGGCCACATTTTCATTACTCTTCTTGAACCTGGAGTTAATGCACCGTAGTCTTTAATATATTTGATATATTTAAAATAAGAATACTACCGAATTTCCGTCAAAACGTAACTATTTCAAGAACTCCTCTGTATTGTAAAATAACACATTTATTGTAACATATATGCGAATATTCAGGGGAAAACATGTTTACTGAAAAATATAATATGACAATTGCTGGAGTGTGGAACGATTTGGCCTAAGGCGCACTGCTTACCTGACCATATTGTGATGTCCACCACACCATCGTGTGGTCGCTATGTCCGTTTATTAGACATATTTGTGTGGCAAAAATTGACATAAATAGCAACGCCAACCGGCATAAACATATGAATTAAATATAAATCAATGCTGCATAAAATGTTCAATAAAAACAGTTGGAGACAATTACATTCACCATGTGTACGTGACGTAAGAGATTCTACGTATAAGGGCATGGAACAATATATTCCCAAGAAATGAAAAATCCCGTCTGTTGCCTGAGTTACCGCGGGTACAAAAATCAAAACTGTTTTGCTTCCAGGTAAAGACTAAGCCAGTCTTATCAGTTAACCATTTTTAATTTAAAACGTTACGTTTTTAACAAATGATCCGCGGCTTAACAAATTATCGGAATGGTCGATTGATATACGCATACACATGTTTGTGCACGTGGGTGTCTCAATTAATCACTCGCAAACATACAACACACGCAGATACACATGTATGCACGCTCATGAACACGTCATGAAAATAACGGGATCAAGTCGGTCAACTGAACATGCAGGTATAGATACAACGAACGAAAACTCCCACGAAGACACATAGACAAAAATACAGCATTACACAAACACACAACATAAAAACAAAACAAACAAACATGCAAAAAATTCAACACGCATGCACAAACCACAACACACACACAAAACATAACATCCTGCCAACTGAACATGCAATACAAAAACACAAGCACCATCAACAAAACACAAACAACAAATATTACACACATACAAAAACACACACTCTAAAACCGCAACACGCACAACACACATAACACCAAAGTTAAAACAAGACACAACACATCACTCAATAAACATAAATGAAGCAAACACTTGAACGTTCACAATATGTCGTTTAAACAAACGTATACAATCGTGCAAACAAAACACTAAATGTTACCGCTGTGTCTTATTTTCTTTTCTATGTTCTGCGATCTGCTAGTAGTACCACTGAATACGAAGTACAAGAAACACGTTAGCGTAATTTTTTGTTTAAAAACCATAAAGTAAACTACTTACGTCGGCACACGGAAGGCCGCAAGAAGACAGTCGTACTGGTTGCAGAATTCAATATCATAATTACACGTCAGTCGACAACTAACTCTCCATTTAAGGCGCCCTTTGACACGCAACTGGCAGGTAATGGCAGGTTACCACCCGCAGAGAGGACCACCAACAGTACAGGCGGGTACACACTACACAGCAGGTCCGTCGTAGGTGTGTGTGTGTGTGTGTGTGTGTGTGTGTGTGTGTGTGTGTGTGTGTGTGTGTGTGTGTGTGTGTGTGTGTGTGTGTGTGTGTGTGTGTGTGTGTGATGGTGTGTGTGTGTGTGTGTGTTTTGTGTGTGTGTGTGTGTGTGTGTGTGTGTGTGTGTGTGTGTGTGTGTGTGTGTGTGTGTGTGTGTGTGTGTGTGTGTGTGTGTGTGTGTGTGTGTGTCAGTGTGTGTGTCAGTGTGTACGTGAATGTGTACGTGTGTTGCAATGTGTGTGTGTGTGTGCGTATGTAAAACTATGTATGTGAGTGTGGGTATATATATACACCTCATACATACATACATACATATATACATACATACATACATTCATACATACATACATACATACATTCATACATACACATACATACATACATACATACATACATACATACATACATACATACATACATACATACATACATACATACATACATACATACATACATACATACATACATACATACATACATACATACATACATACATACATACATACATACATACATACATACATACATATATATATATATATATATATATATATATATATATATATATATATATATATATAAAAGGTTGGTTTTGCAGTTCGTACGTTCATTGGGTGCAACGTTATGCTTGTCATCGACTTCAAACAATTGTAGAAAATATGTAAAGAAATGTTTTCTCTAATATCCTTACCTCATCTTCGTGAATACCATCCTTAATAATTATGAATAGTCATATTAACTCTGTAGAATGCAAGCATATTATGCATATCAACTACATGCTTGTGAATAATTCATATCACTATAATCACTATAATAATTATAAGGAACGTATTTTTGAGCTTCCGATTCATATATTAAAAATAACTCAATGTTTGTTGACGTTAAACTAATCTTCAGGTGGGGATTTTCTTGGGCGGAAAGTCACAACGTGAAGGAACGAATTCCGACATATCGATTGTATTCAGACGAATATATACAATTTAGTTCAACAAGGTAGTTTAAAAACACAGAGAAGTATCCACCCCCAACGCCAGTGTTTACCTGTGGATAACTAAAACATAAATCAACACAAATTATTTACATATCCAGCGTTAAGGCAAATAAGTAGTTTCTCATTCCCGTATATCGACAAAGTGTATACAAAGTGACGTGACTTTACGTGCAATTTCATTCATTTTCTGCACGTGACATTTGCTACCGATACTGATTCACGCGTCATCTAATCTCCCGAGCGCCATACCACAAATGTTATCGACGTCATTCCAAGTGACATCACGTGAATGCTCATGCCCGCGCGATACGCCCAACCAATCAACAGCATAAAGCTGCGACCTTTCAAGCGCATTGCACTAGTGCCTCCGTAACAGGATTACAAACTGAACAGCTCCCGTGTCTGTATCGTGCAAGCGTTATCGCCTATCGACGGTTCATCAGTGCCAGTCTACTTTACACTCATTACCGACGTCCCCGTAATGTCGTGAATTTGTGACGAGGTTACGTTCATTTGTGCGCACGGGTTGGCAGATAAAAACGATTGTCCCGGCGACATCGCGTGTTTACGACCGTCTAATTTTGACATTGTGACAAACAAAAATGTTTGTATATCGTGTGTCTGCGGCAGAAACATCTCGCTGACACGTGCTTTGTGTAGACGTTATGAAATTAGGTATGAATATGTCGCCGTCGAGAGATAGGGATCCCACTTCGTTGAGCCACACGCATGGAATCTGTTCATTAAAGCCGCGTAGGTTGCCCTCTCCATTTGTAAATCTCCGGACCATGTTTCTGTGAACTTGACACTTTACTTATTCATATAACATATCGGAATGACTAACAAAATGCTTTCTAAGAAATGTTGTAGCAAAAAAGCTGAAGAAATTCTACACCACAAAGAAAACCATGGCTGAACACAACCCATGTTCTTGTTCACTGCAGAATAAAAACCAGGTAATCGCTTTGAACACTAGAACAACAGCCGAAGTGATAGCTTCACATATTATAACGAACGGTAACAGACAACAATGAATTCACTTCTATGCGCGGACATAGTTTAAAATAAACTTACATTCTTGGTTTTTGCCACTTTCCAAATACGATGAAAACTCAAGCTTTTTGAGAAATTATGTTTATTTGAGTGTACACGATACACACACACACACCACAAACACATATATATATATATATATATATATCATATATATATATATATATATATATATATATATATATATATATATATAATATATATATTTACGATATGTACAAAACACGTACTAAATCAGCAGGAACAAAGGCAATTACTTCGGCGGTGATCCTCAACAGCAAGTCCCAGCAATGCAGAAGAAGCGTGCAGAAAAAGACAAATCAACCGACTGAAGGGGACGTGGGGTATATCCCGTTATCCTGCTAAATAAACAGTAGCAGACTGGACTGTCTGCGGCGTGTCGTTCAGCGCAATCCGATTCTTCAGGTCTCGGCCGAACGAGCAATTTGCGAGTTAAAAGAGTAATGTGATCTGACGCAGGGTAGACTCGAAAGCATCGGCATTGCGCAGAACAGTTTCGGCATTGTCCAGAAGTGGCGGATGTTGACACGGTAT
Organism: Ridgeia piscesae; assembly: GCA_025642075.2. Taxonomy (NCBI): domain Eukaryota; kingdom Metazoa; phylum Annelida; class Polychaeta; order Sabellida; family Siboglinidae; genus Ridgeia; species Ridgeia piscesae. Next base: position 259,513 of record JAODUO010000096.1, on the reverse strand, counting down.
TTGACAGGTTGACATGTTTCTGCCTTACACCTTACGGGACAGACGTGTTTTTTGACGCCGGCGGCCATTGACAAAGGTGGTCAAGACTCGTCACTCGACAGATGAAATAAGGAACCGCTAGCTTCGGACTTCCCAGTGCTGCCTGCTGGACGACGGCGTCTACCGTGGGCGCGGCCAGGGAGACGGAAGAGAACTGTGTGAAGGCAGAACTAGGGATCATTGCGAAAGGATTCGAATAGCAGAATGATGTAGGAATTGAAAGTAACTAAACAAAACATGTTTAACCGTAACGGGATTCAAAACAGGATCTGTACCAGAAATTTATGTGGAAAGCAAAATTGTTCTAGTTCGAGTTAACTTTCTCCCTGTTTCTAATCATCTAATCATCAATAAACATGTTACATTCATTACGGTGATCGCATATAATATATATATATATATATATATATATATATATATATATATATATATATATATATAAGTCAGTAATCACAATTAACACATTCACTCATTCACTCATTCACTCATCCAATACACACTGACACACACCACACACACAACACACACACACACACACATATATATATATATATATATATATATATATATATATATAAAATTTATATATATATATATATATACCATGTAGTATAATTTCACATATTATATATAAATAATGTATATACATATATATTTTTGTAATACCATTAATAGACCAATAATAGCAATAACAATGCTTCTAAAAAAGAAAACAATTACTTGATGTTACACACACACACACACACACACACACACACACACACACACACACACACACACACACACACACACACACACACACACCACACCACACCACACACACACACACACACACACACACACACACACACACACACACACACACACACACACACACACACACACACACACACACACACACACATACATACATACATACATACATACATACATACATACATACATACATACAGTTATATAAACCACTGATCGAAGAATTAATAATTTTAATGTGGGACATAGTTTTAATGTCGGAATCGATTAAAAGTTCGATTCGTTATTAATATATACGATATATATATATATATATATATATATATATATATATATATATATATATATATATATATGTGTGTGTGTGTGTGTGTGTTATTTTTTTAATATGTATGTCTACAAACAAAAGTTGTATTAAATAATAAAATTAATGATAGCATATATGCCTCACTAATGTTGGGATGCAGTCGATGTTTGGGTTCTCATACAAAAACGTTATTACTTTGTATACGAGCGAGAGAAAACAAGAATGAGGGTAAAACTTCGGCTTGTGAAATAACAGTTGTGTGTACTCCTCACGAATAACACGAATTGTTGCAGTATAGTAGATTTCCGATACAGTCTGATATTGTAAACTACGTGTGATCTGCGCGTTAACATCCCACGGGTACTCCCGCATCGTCACCTCAGTGGCGACGTCTGGTGCGCGGTGTCAGCACTACTGCCATGGTGATCACCCTCATTAAACGTAACGTATAACGGCGACGGATCCACTCGTCCGTTGTCAGCGAGGGCGAAGACCCTGGGGGTGACGGATGAGACAGGTAGATTTCGGGCGCCGCTGACGCTGACAATCTGGCGACGACCGTCACATCTTGTGGCGTGCCTGTGTGAAATGTGTCGCCAACAGGTGCCGCGACAAATAAACAACCGGGTCCCGGGCGGGCAGAAGGCAGACTGCGGCAGACTGCGGCGCCGCACATAAGAGCTTAATAGTAACATACGGCCTGATGTATAGCCAGGGCTGTATGAAATAGGGTGTTTGTATGTACGCCCGAGGGTCCGTTTGCCTCGCTGACATGCCATGTCGTCTGTTGAGGAAAATAGATTGCCCGTTTCGTGTTAAGTGAATTAAATATTTCGTTAGTGATACGGTATATGATGTAAGGAACGCCATTGAAACATTTTTGAAGACATTCCAAAATAATTAAGGTTATCAACATAGTCCATATTTTGTATTCCTTTGTAGTAAATGGTGGACTAGAGTGTAAATATGCCACGTATAGTCCAACAATAAATAAGTATTATCCATAGAATTGATGAATATCTCTGGTGCTTTGATGTCCTAAATTCGGTCATAGTATAGATGACATTTACATGATGCGCTCTGGTTTTGGTAAAATCATAAAAAACATGTATTGACGCCGGTTTATTGTAAAAGGACACTATCCTATTTGTCAAAATAGTAAAATCAATCGACGCTGTTAATAAAGATACGCACCCTTCATTGTTATGAGTTTACCCCATCCCTAAACATCGTAATAATATTTATATTTTGCGGCATACTAATTGATTTTTGGAAACCGTTTGTAATTAGCATTGTAAACGAATTATCAACTTTATATTCCTATGTTGCACAGTTAAAAAAACTCAAATACAACTACATGTCGAAAACAAACAGACTGTGTTAAAGATTGTTCCTCTATTGGTTTAGCGTAACGCAAAACGGGATTATATATGTCAAAGATATAGTGTGCAAATACACACTAATTTTGGTACTATCAACCTTCAGTTTAATAAAACAATTGTTTATATATCGTACATTTCAATACAAATGTGCAAAAGCCAATTGTCAGTAATAAAGCACCTTAATACAAAATGGATGTGTTTCTCACGTCAATTTCTGAGAGCGCAATTAAGCAAAGTCTATTATATCAACACAGCAACACGAATGTTCTATATACGAGCGTCCACGTGACGATTCATTGTTTAAATCACTGAAGTTCGCGACAGTTACAGAACGAAATGGACTAATATAATAATGATTCTTCCAAAACAACATACATTTATACAAACCACCCACCATATCGCGGAGTAGACCCTGTAGGTTTCCTTACACACAAAACTAAATCTGAAATTAGACGAATGGAAAGAGCGAGCCAGTTGGATGGGAAACCCGAGGAGTGGTGTCCCTTTGGACAACCGTGGTCAAGCGCCGGACACGCCCAGACGGCCCGGTGACCAGACGCCCCGCGTGCCAACAATGGCGATCTCATCGACGATAAGAAAATTGTGCATTACCGGTGTGTTGTGAATGCAGGAGTCGGCGATAAAGAGTCGACGTCAACGTGTCCCTATCATTACCGGGCCGCCCGTCGCGGTCTTTATGAGTCGCGCGTCATGCAGTTGTGTTGTGACCCGCTGCCGGTGCCGGTGCCGTCATCGCGGCACTGCCGACGAATCCGGGCTGGCGAAATTATTTGAACATGACGAGAACCGAACTTTTGTTCTACTTTGAAAGTGTGACGATTGCGACGCAGTAATTCCTATTAATTAGCTATCGTATGTACATATCGTTACACATATTTCAGAAAACTGTTGTGGTCTTATCAGGCATATGGAATTTAAAATTACATAGATAAAAATTAGAATAATATCCTTAAGAAAATGTAACGATCGCACAAGTTCTACTTCTAAAACAAATTCCGTCATTCAGTTGAATGCTATCTATACACTTCAACAATTAACTAAACTGTCACTATACAAGCATTAATTAACGATTATTTATCGGACTACTTCAATATTATTCCCAACGCACAGATCTATTGGGGATACACCGGTGAAAAATTTTACATTTTCAGATTCAAACACAAATTTGCACAGATATATGCATAGCACAACTTAGCAGAGACATACACAATGCACCAAGTATTACCATTAACACAACTTACACGCACCGTCTGTAATCTACATACACAAAAACTGCTTAAATATTAAATTATGAATCCTCTTGTTCTAATCTAATTGACAATATTTTTATTTCATAATACATATTGAAATGTATAGATTTGTTTATGTTTGTGTCATTGTGTACATACATATATTTATACATATCATGTTGATGAGTTAAGTAATGCAATCATAAACTGTTTAAATTAGTCTTATTCTGTTGTGAATGTATCACACAAATTATGTTCTTGTCGAACTGGTTCATATGTGGTATACGGTATACGGGATAGATAAATTGAATTCGTATGTCAGAGTTGTAATGCTACACTTTAGCAAAGCGTTTGATCTTATTAATCACCATTTGTTGCTAGATAAGCTACAGTCGTATGGGTAGCCCGCACATAATTTAAGATGGATGACAACATTTCTACTAGACAGAGCTCAACTAGTAAAAATAGGAAATGAATATTCCCATTCTGGTCATCCCAATGGGGGAATACCGCAAGGGACATTGTGTGGACCTAAATGTTTCCTTGTTTACATAAATAATTTAAGAATGAATGTTCCATTATATAAGTATGTAGATGACAGTACGTTAATTGAAATATGCGACAGAAATGATGTATCTGCTATACAAGAGTCGGTTGATATTGCTGCTAGATGGGCAGAACAGAATAACATGAACAGATCTGGTCAGTTATATGTTAGTGTGGTGAGATCAGTTCTAGAATATGCATGTCCTGTATGGCACACTAACATGCCCCAATATTTGTCTTGACAATATTGAAGTTATACAAAAAAGGGCATTAAAATGTATTTTCCTGGATTGGGTTACGCGGAGATATTAGACGTGTTAACCTGGATACGTTGAATGTAAGACGGGACAGCATTTGTCAAAAATATTTTTATAAAATTAAAGTCGGCACACATATATTAAATTATCTGCTGCCTGACAAAAGACATGCCGAATATAATATTAGACAAGAAAATGTGTACCCGTTACCAGTTACTAGAACGAATAGATTCCGTAACTCCTTTATACCGTGGGCTTTATACAACTGTCAGTAAAAAGGCTATTAATACGGTATGATTTGCGGTATCAAATGTATTTCTATTGTATTTGTATGATGTTTTCACCAGTTAATTGTAACCTGTTATAATGTCAATCCAACTCAGTTGAATTGCTAATAAAACTTTTTTATATTATTATTATTGTTAGTATTAGTATTATTATGTTATTGTTAATATTCATAGGTCGTTCCGGTCATACCAATATTATAAACAATAATATATATATATATATATATATATATATATATATATATATATATATATATATATTACCCAGCATGCATATAAATATTGCCGTATATCGTCAGAGCAAAAACAACAACTAAAACAACTATTCTACTAAATCATAATTTTCCTCAGCAAAGTAAATATGATATAAGTAGGCCCCGCTGCATTCTACTTACCCAGTGTTACGTTAAATATGTTTACAATTCACAACAGACGTCCCACATACTGTCAAATACACTTAATCACTCGTAAAACGTATATCGTCGATCTCACGGCGATTACTTGCATAATTTGCTGCAACTGATAATGATTAATGGTTTGGGAATTTGCGGTGTAATACACACATTACAATGCAGATAATGAAAATTATATGAATAAAGTGGACCAACGAGATGAAAGTTCTGTTATCTGATTAACCGACGGAATGGAATTATAATCACATGTTGCATAGAAATTGGTAAATTACATGTACTCCCAAATAGTATATAATAATACATGTAACCGTATGTCTTTCCAGGCAAACGTTCCATTATGCTGGATGCTGGCCCACTAATGGTGTAGGCCCATGACTAATAAAATGCGTATTTTTTACAAGTAGGCAGTACACATATGACTGATTATTGTAATTTTGGCTTTAAGACTCTCACCAAAATGGTCCTCTTTGGAAGGTTTGCAATGTCGTAAATTAACTTGTATTGTTTTTTTTAATATACTATATATTTATGAAGAAGGATAGCTTCTGTAACTGGTAATAATTTTGTTCTCGGGTTTTTCCAGATGTCATTTTCACTAAATTTGTCTTTACCATTTTAGGATTTCCTCCAATTTGTAGTAACGACAAATCGCCTGCGAGCACACGACATATTTGATCCCATCTGGTTGCCTTTCATAGGATGAAAATATGATTGTCCTATAAATAAATTACAATTTTAAAGAATATATGCTTGTTTACGATTGAAAATGCCCCTTCAAGACTATTCCCTTTATGGTTAATGTTGCTTATTGTACGTGTTGTCACGATTGTGGGAGCAACTTACCCTCACCGGGGGAGGGGTTGGGGCAAGTGAAAGGGCACGTGGCGTGTCGTCCACATCATATTTATGTAAAACACACATCACATATCAGTCAACAACAAACTTACAAGCGGTAGTTATATAAGTATTACGTATTGAAAAGGTTTCAATACATTTATGAAACGAGTTGATTATTAACTGGGTTTAATCAGTCAGCGAATCAATTAATTAGTCAATATATCGTTCATTCGATCAATCAGTATACCAATCAGGGTGGACGTCGAACAGTCATTTTTACAACACATGTTTATATTATCAATGATTGAAACTTGTGTAAACGATGGTCCACCAAACGTCATATAGCAAAATAAAACGTGCATGTGTCTCGCTTAGTTTGAGTTGGCTTTGGCCGTCCACACATCCACTGATGTGTTTCATGTCGCCGATGGTGCCTAGTGCCTACTAGGATCTGACACAGAATCCTAGAATTAACACACTCCTAGGTCGGCCTGACCCGAGTGGTCAAGCCAGGTGGCAGAAGTAGAAAGAGCAGCAGTCCCACGGTGCTTGTCTGACGCAGTGGCCAGCATGTCGGATGTTCCATCATTAGCTGTCTGGGTCAAATCCTCTTGATGCCCTTTCGAATGTTGGTCGGTTCGTTCACTGCACATTGGTCTTTTTAGTCAGCTGTTTAAACGAATAATTGGCTATACACAGTGGTGGATACCTGTAAGCGTGCATAGTCTTTGAGCGTCAACCCATTCATAGCGCAACGACACCACAGACCCATTTACTCTGCACGGACTCCACCGACCCATTTACATTACAATGGTTCTACCGATCTTGTTACATTCCACCTACGCTACCGACGATTTTTACCAACACAGCATGGAAGGACAATATAAAGAAAGACCTGCAGTTGAGCGGGCTGAAGGAGGAAGACGTGAAAACCCGGAACAAGTGGCGACAACTCTTTCAGTCCAGGTGAGGGAACGTGACGCAGAAGAAGTAGCAGCGACAACAGCAACAACTGCAGCTGCAACAACAGCTGCAGGAGCAATATAATCAATGTCATCCGCAGCGTAAGAGTCATCATCTGCAGCAACAACCGCAACGACACCGATATGTAGGCTAACCCACGTATCCGTCCAATTTGTTACTTTGACCAAGCTCTTACGCTACGACTTACGCGTATATTTATTCCCACCAGCTGGAAACGTTAACACCTGTTGACAGACACCTTGTCAGTGATGATGCATTTGTCTTGAATCGTGTTTCATATCTGGTGGACGAAAGAAACAAAATATGGCAAGATCGTTTCATCTTTCACTTGGAATAGCAAAGCAGATTAAAATTATAGTACAAGAAGTATCGTCTCTCTCATATTTTTTCAAGGCAAGTGGTCATTATTTTGATGGGTATTCATTATATGAATGAGTACATGTGTAACTGAATAAAAGTGCACTCGACGGCGCCGACAGCTACCGGCATAACGTACCACGTTCAACCATGTAGGTTGTTGTAACGTGAAGACGAACAATTGCGAGATGGTTGGTGCAACGGACCCCAAGCCCACTCGACTTGCTCACACACCCTCCAGCGCCGTCGCACCAGGCCACTCGTGACCCGGCCACACCGATGACCCGTGCGTGGCCTTCGACGCGAGGGGGTGCCTGGCCGCGACTCCGACAGAGTGGTCGGGTGAAGGAGACACGAAGAAGACTCCTGAAGCAATCTACGTCTGATTAACACTTAGCCCGAGGCCTGATCAGTCGGCGATGTTCACGTGCAACCATGCATGACTGATTAATATAGATCCGCTCCTCCCGGCGAACAAAACTCGCCGACAGACAGATGGTCGAGTTTTTAATCGACATTTGACAATTTGTAGCTCCCTGACATCGCCGATCCATCAAATTCGGTACAACAGAAAAAACCGCTAAGCCGCATGTCTGTGCATATTAAAGGCGTATTTCGTTGGGCGCGTGCAACTTGATCGTACAGACCATAAGCACGTACGTGTATGGTAGGAATCGAACACCAGTCTTGTGACTCTTATCTCGTAACATAATGCTCCCAATATTAAACAAAACCAAGTTAAGGTACTGTTCCTGGCACTTTGATTTTATGAACCCAGAAAGTGTCTAAGCTGGGTTTACGATACGTAATTTTACTTATTAATTCAAAGCATTGTATTGTATTGATATTTAGAGAATTGCATTGTTGCAATCAAAATTAGGGGTGATTCAGCGAACACCCGGTTATAATAACTGTCACGCATCTTGCATAAGTAGACCATCCCGAGTAATGAAAAAAATTCTCTCAGTTAATGCTGCTTTTAACATTGTCCTTTGACTTGCGGGACGAGGATGGTATATACTCCATTTGTCTTCTTCTGCCACTCCTGCCTGGGCATACGTCTCTACTCCAGCACCTCTTGCTCTCTCTATCCACCCCTTCACAACAGCACCACATCTCTCTCCCCAACCGATATTGTCTTCCTTCCCAATATGTTGGTTTTCCTCTCCATCTACCCTCCACTTGGATGATTGCTGCTGTCGCTGTTCACTTGGTGCTACTGTGTACAGCGTGAGACACAGTATGAAGCAACATAAAAATAAATAACAACAATTGTCCTGACACACTCTCTTGATAATTCACGAAATTAATTGGTCGTAACTTCGTGGAACTCTGGAAGAAATGTTTTAACAACGTCTAAACTGCAACATATCTTACGACTCCGCGGTCGTTAGTTTTTCTGTTCCATCTGTTTTATGTACAAAAATTAAATGCATCAGCGAAAAAAGTTAATTTGTGAACACATCCCGAGGTGTCTCGATGCGCTTATATTAAATTTCATGTCACGCAAATGTTACTAAACAGACTGAATTATAGCCGGCGGTCGGGGCGAGGTGAGACCTTTCTGTCGGTCACCTGGTTCGTCTTTACGATGTCTACGGCCCGATCGATATGACGGTAACGTAACACGCGAGGCAAAACTTACTATATTGATCACACGTCGACGTTTTGCAAAGCTGTCAAGTACACCTTCCAAGATGCCTTCAATTTATAATATCGTATTGATTACTAATGACACTCGACAGACAATCGTGGAGTTGGCCCTGATGAAATCGTGTCGAACGTCGTAAAGTAGCCCAAACAGGGCGGGGATCCTGAATGATTTATAGTTACTTAAGTTCACTAGTAATTTAACTAACTCTCGCGAGCCAGAGGCGCAACTTAGAATGAGATCAATTGGACACAGGGGATGATTCCTTCATTTGATCTCCAAATGTTCCCATATTTATGTCACGCCAGAACATTCTCATTATCAGTTCGTGTATTGCTAGTGTGGGCGAAATGATAATTCGCAGCATATGACATTGCTTCCAAAATCAAAATACAGTTCGTCTGTTTGAACTCTCGTCTGTAACAACACTTGCATGTTCACGATTGGATACATACACAAGTGAATAGCGTGTCAAGGACCCTTTGTTTGTGTGTCGTGTTTGTATGGTACACATTCCTAACAAAGAAAACGAACCGTAATGATCAAAGTCACACAACATAGTAACAGCTTTTGACATGCATTCTCATTTAGTATAAACGCTTTGTAGAAATTTGCCACAATATCGACAAAAAAGTAATATATTAACACATAATATGGAACAGATCAATATAAAATAGTAACTGGTAAATTGATCTGCGAAGGGGGATTATCCATATTTAGATAATTCGAAAGCACTTCCCATGAGTGTTTACTGAACAAAAATCATTTGTTTGACAACAATATTAATGAAGGAGTTGTGAATTTTAAATTGTTGACATAATCAACATGTGTTGGCTTACGGACACGGTCATGTGCGTATGATTAATTGCGTAATAAAATATTACGTATACGTGTGTGCGTGCGTACCTGTGTGGGCGTGTGTGCGTGCCTGTGAACGATGGCGCGTGTGTCAGTGCGTGCGTGCATACGTGCGTATAAGCACGTGTGTATCGTTGCGCAATGAACACGTACATACGTGATATCAGCGAACGGTTGGGCGTGTCTTATATGTGAATATAAATGTGCTTCTACTGTGATATCAACATGGGTTATGTTAACGTGAAAACCCCTTTTCCCCTGCGGTCTGTCCTGTCCACCGCGGTCGTTTACTGTTCCGTCGAGCGACATCGCCGCGACATCGCCGCCGTCTGTGGCTCTGATCCACGGCCTAATCGCTTGTTGTGGTCATCCGTTTATCGCCTCACACACTGTTGACTCGCGCGACGTGGTCAAGTTGTGAAAGGATTAGGCCTAGTCAAGTGGCCGGAGACATCGCGTGTAACTATAGTGGTCATGTCGTCATATCAGCATCGGGTGAACAATCGTAGCGGGTCGAGCGTTCTTCCGTGACAGGAGGAGGCGAATCGTAGACTCGACCAGAACTAGACGTTGCATCTAGCGTGATACGTGTCAGTAACACGTCAACGTATATCGTAATATTTTATTAATATAAATATAATATAGCATACAGTTATTTGCACAAAGATATTTTAATTAATAACGTTTCACAAAGCAGGACAAGATCAGAGAGATGGGTAACGTTCTTCTGCGCTTGTTCTAGCGTGGGTGGTACGCAAAGGCCTACTTATGGTACTTTTGGCACGAATATAATGATGTGCTTCGTGTCAGGTTGATGGGGTGGCGTAGGTCAGGTTGGTGGGATGGCTTGTGTCGAGTCGTTACTTGTATTCCTTTGTGTCCGGTGGATGAGATGTTTCATGTCGGTGGATTGTTTTTTTACGTTGTTTTGTGTCCAGTGGAAGTGATGGTTTGTGTAATTGGCACCATGGGCCATTAGACGGTTCCGTGATGTGAAGACATGTTGCCGGCATCTCATAGCTTGGGAGTTACACGTAAGAACCAGGATTCGAAACATATTGCTTCCGTTCGAAACTTGCAAAATGTTGTCTTGTCCAACTTGGACCAGTTCACACAGCTGCATAAATAAGCAACACGTTGATAGAGGTGGATGTCATTGATATTGTAAATGACGTCATATACTGATTTATGGCGAAGCATCGTATTCTGTATATAGAGCACGTCTTAAACATTATTTTGCGCAAGGAATCAAATGTGTTAACAAATCTAGACATCCGTGGCCCTTTCATACAAGTATCACAAACACCAGGCAAGTGAGGTAAATTCAACGTTTCTGAAAAAATATATATACTACAGAAATAATAAGATATTTGTGGATGGACAAGAAACGTAGTCAGGATTTTCCCGAATTCCTTTTTAAAAAATCTGCGAGAAACCACCATAGAACTACGATCTTATTGCCGAACCTATCCGAGAATATTAAAAGAAATTCTTGCATTTATATAACAAATGTTGGTGTCAGCTGTAGAATTTGGCAATACTAGCCACACCCAGTGAACCTTGTCTACCATCAGAGTTTTTACATCACCTTGGAAAGATAATTTATCAAGGGTTCTTAAGTTACAGGCGCACGTCATTAGAAAGCGATCACCCTTTGTTGGCTGCAATCAGCGACAAACGATCGGTGACCACGGCACGTTCTGTTTCCATCTGATTACAGTCCACATCGAGCGCCTTCTATTTAGTTCTAATCGTTTCTCTCCGTCTTTGTGTTCTTTACCAACCCACTATATGGAGATACGTGTTTTGTGTGGGTACAAGACAAGAACATGCTGGACTGGAACAACTACACTGGTTGTCAAATGTCAGCACTGGTGTATTATATATAGCGACGCATCTTGTTTCCGTCACCCTGTACCTTCCTCGATTGAAACAGTGGCGCCTGAGAAGAGAAAGACTCAATATACGAACCTATGGGACACTGGTGATTCGAAATTTCATTCAATCGATGAATTCGACACTGACAAAATGATGGATATATGTACTGAAATGAACTGGCCGATTGACCGACTAATTGATTAATAAATTGAAAGACGAAATAACTGCAGGACTGGTGAACTGCACAGTTTGAACTGTACAACTTTCCACTGGTGGGTTGAATGAAATAATCACTGAATGACACACATACTGAAAGCTGAGCGATTGACTGATGTAAACAAAAACCTAAAGGACCGAACGACTGAGAACCTAAACTGAATTACTTAATGACTGAGGGCCCGACTTACTGAATTAAGCTGGTGGACTGAATGAATGAATTACTGAATGACCGAAAGATCGAACGACCGAATGATTGGAGTCGACATATTTAGCAACACATACATAGTTAAATTCATAAAGGAATAAAACGATGTATGCTTATATCATATTTCCGGAAACGACATTTGTTTACACACGGCTTGCAACATTCTATTATCAGAAACGAAATAAAATTGAATATTTATTGTCGATATCCCCCCAGTGCACTCTGCTCTAACCTTTTGGTGGATGCGCATATATTAACCTTCTAACCTTCTTGGGACAACGCGTACACACCATTAAACGAATTTAATAGTATATTGTTTGTGTATTAAGACTTACCTTTAATGGAGGAAGGCGTACATTGTTGCCTGACGACGCTCAGTTAAGAATACGTCTGTAACAGAGCAATTCCCCGAATACTGTCTTATAAGTACACTTGAGACATACACGATGTCCTTGGTCTCAATAATTCCAATAATGCAAGTCATGTTTATGTATCGAAATATATACATCGTTAATTAATAATGAAGTACGTACAGTGATTGACCATCGAATCCTTCTGAGAATTTATATAATTTATTATTAATAGTGATTAGTGGCATCACTATATATTCAAGTAAACACTGTGTAGAGCAACAATATATTAATATTTGGTGTGCATTGTTCATAATATCATAGAAAAGAAGATCGAGTAATTGAGTAAATTTGATTTGATATTATAATATGGTGATCAAACGGAATACAGCGTACATATTTTATTGATTGTAACAATCTATTATTTTACTTTAAATTCAGCGAAGTTTATTTGGATGAACGCATGTTCCATGCATCAAGGATTTTAATCAAACCAATGCTTTACCTGGTAACCAATCCTGCTGCTGATGTTGTTGTTGTTATTGTTGTTACTGCTGCTGCTGCTGCTGTTGCTGCTGCTGCTGCTGCTGCTGCTGCTGCCGATGTTGCTGTTGCTGCTGTTGCTGACTAATAATGCGTTCAATGTCGGTCCACACACATCTTGGTTCCGCCTAATGTTCCGGAATGATACATACAAATAATAGTAATGGTAAATAAGTTATTTCTATTGCGCCAACATTTTCAGAATCCGAGGCCAGTGGCGCATCAAAACCAGTGGATTTAGCATTCTCAACGTCAAGGGGAATGCAAAAGTCGTCGTCAGTAGGATGGGTGTCCTAAACACGATAATACAACATGTCTTTGCTGCTCTGTGCAGTGGAATAATCACATGCATATATATCTCCGATATTCGTCTCACTGAAGATACGCAATGGGGCCTGTAAGTGGGTCACGATAAGTGGCGAGACTTCGCGGGACTGGAGCTGATTGGGGACTGAATACAAGAATAATATTCTAACGATGGATGACAGTTGTAGCTTCCGACTGGTGAATACTAGGAAAATCAGGTTATAAATATCTTGTGTTATACCTTTCTTATCTTAAATGTCCGATTTAATATTGAGTTTACCACACTATCATAGAGATATCGCGATTTACGTAGTGCAGATAATAGACACGATTTTTGGCCGTATGTGTCTTTTACGGGATTTGGATTTTACATTGCTGTACCTTGTGGTTTCGATAAGCACTTATATCTGACAGGTTGTCTAAATGCACATAATCATAACACATGTATACGTTTGGCCCAAACAGGTTGTACTGCGCAAAAAACGGCACTCTTCATTATTTGTTAAGATCGCCAAACACCAGTACTTGCCGCTAAATGCCATGGCAACCCCCATAATAATTGATTAAAATTCATGATTTCCGTGACCATTGTCACCAGCAAAGTGTTCCATTGCTTCTGCTTGTAATAATCCTTCGGACAATATAACTGAAATACGCTACTTAGGAACAGTTCGATTATTACAACCAAAAACAAAACAAAGTCCTATATGTTAACATGGAGAATATGGACTTCCTGTCCCCAACTGCCCCCAGCCTCATTTTCGCGCGCGAGACTTACGCGCCATATACCAGCGATCAAACAAAGCAACAAATGCAAGTTGTAAACACGATCAATCGAATTGATACGCGAATCTATGAAAATCAATACTAACGCGCGCACATACACACACGCCCACTACACGTACACAGCAGCACGCTCAGATGAATGCAGGTGCACACGTGTCGCACCAACACACGACAACGTTTTCTCTCTCAAAAACATCTGCTAAATATACACACTTTATATCCGTATAAGGATGACTAAACACGTTAAGTACACTTAAGATGTGGTCGCCTACGGTTTTTATTCTTACCGTTGAATACGTGTGCTAACGTTTAGTAGCGAACGAAGATGTGTTTGTGTGAACCAGTCATGGCAGCGAACACGTAAACGTTCGCAATGATTCTGTTGTGGCGTCATGTTTGGGTTTATTGCGCAACGTGTTATGATGTAACCTTTGGTGCGTGTGAATACGCAGAACTCGCCTGCTGGCTGGTTAAATGGCAACCACATAATCTACATATGCAACCATATAGAAATGTTGACGTGATGAATGCGTGGATAGAAAAGGTTCAGTGAACATTTCTATACGTTGCATTGAAGAAAATAATGGATAAAATATAGCGTTTTAACCATTGTTTATCCATTGAAAGTTGGAAAACGATAAATATTTAAGTGCGGATGTGTGAGGGTGATGACTTCCTATTGTGCTGCTGAATTTATCAGTTTTAGTAGGATAAACTTGTTTTATATCCCAAAGAAGGTAATTTAACACAAAAGAGACAATTGTTATTGGAAAATGGAATGTCTTCGTGACGGGTTTCATTCAACAGTAAATCAACCTATATCTCTGTCATGTCGTTTGTGTGTACCGGTGTGTGTCATTGGTGTATCTTGTGATTATATTAGATTGCAACAATAGTGTGCGTTTGTAATAGAGACTTCTTTGTATTGTACGAACCCATAACGTTACATGATTTTAGTGAATGACAATACGCTGTCTCTGTTCGACAATTGAGCAGGATCGTATCGGTGTCATTGACTTCCTGATAATAGAAAGACTTGTTCGCATTGTTCACGTCGCATACCATTGTTGTTGAAGGCATTCGTGAAGCAGTAACGGATATATGCAATGTTAAATTCACCAGATGGAGGTGCGGTATTCATATATTTTCTCTGTCGTAAATCTTAATTTTTGCATAAAGAAACGAGCCAATTTTAGTCGTGAATTTGGTGTACAGATGTACATTTACCAAAACGCAAACAAGAATAATTTAAACACGTAAATATTACGCACACGAATCGACATAAAAAGAGAATTTATGTAAACGCACCATATCTTGGAAACATAGCCGATGATAGTCCTTTGCACATACATACATACATACATACATACATACATACATACATACATACATACATACATACATACATACATACATACATACATACATACATACATACATACATATACATACATACATACATACATACATACATACATACATACATACATACATACATACATACATACATACATACATACATACATACATACATACATACATACATACATACATACATACATACATACATACATACATACATACATCATACATACATACATACATACATACATACATACATACATACATACATACATACATACATACATACATACATACATACACACACAGTCACACAATGTCACACAGTGGTACACGGGTACACACACACACACACACACACACACACACACACACACACACACACACACACACACACAACACACACACACACACACACACACACACCACACACACACACACACACACACACACACACACACACACACACACACACACACACACACACACACACACACACACACACACACACACACACACACACACACACACACACACACACACACACACACACACACACACACACACACACACACACACACACACACACACACACACACACACACACACACACACACACACACACACACACACACACACACACACACACACACACACACACACACACAACACACACACACACACACACACACACACACACACACACACACACACACACACACACACACACACACACACACACACACACACACACACACACACACACACACACACACGTGTTTTGTATTTCTGTTGACCTATGATAAGATTACCGAAGTTTGAGATACTTTCTCAACTATAGTGTCCTTGTAAAGTTATACTGCATTTGCCGATCTGCCTGTCTGATCACGGTGTGAATCAAAACCACGTCTTGACCGCGGACAATGTGGAAGTAATGGGTCGGAAAATTATCTCAATTAGTCGATTGGGTAAAGTTACTGAGTCAAAATATTCTTAGATCTTTCTGCCGCACATATAGCGTTACACATCACTACTATGAAAGGCGTTTGTCCAGTTCCTTGGTTTTCGCTTACATGTGAATGTGTGTCTCTGCAATACAGATCATATCTGCCACGGCAACGTATTAGCATATCTGCCCGTCTTAACGATGCCGTGCATTACTCGTTTGTTCGAGATCTTAATCCGCACGGTGACTGCCATGTTCCCAGCAATAATTAATGCCCATCCACCATCGATTATCTGACATCCTGAACATGAGATATAATCGAAAACAAACACAGTCCGAGAGAGCCGTCTTTGAGTAGGACACTCTGAGGCGATTATGTCGTAGTTGGCGTCAACAGCCTGGTCCTCTGTCGCTTGTGTCAATATCGCCACCTACAGATACCGATAAGCAAGATAAACTTGTTGGAATCACGGCTTGTTGTAATCTCCGGGAACGCT
>JAODUO010000096.1:230000-237500 GCA_025642075.2 Ridgeia piscesae | reverse complement strand
TAACGGTGGTAACGGTGGTGACGGTGGTAACGGTGGTGACTGTGGTAACGGTAGTAACGGTAGTAACGGTAGTAACGGTGGTAATGTTAGTAACGGTGGTAACGGTGGTAACGGTGGTAACGGTGGTAACGGTGGTAACGGTAGTAACGGTGGTAAAGGTTGTAACAGTGGTAACAGTGGTAACAGTGGTAACAGTGGTAACAGTGGTAACAGTGGTAACAGTGGTAACAGTGGTAACGGTGGTAATGGTAGTAACGGTGGTAACGGTGGTAAAGGTGGTAACGTTAGTAACGGTGGTAACGGTGGTAACGGTGATAACGGTGGTAACGGTGGTAACAGTGGTAACGGTTGTAACGGTAGTGACGGTAGTAACGGTAGTAATGGTAGCGGACAAAGATAAATCGTCGCACAAATTCCAGGCAAACATTCAGCCAGCCGCGAAATAAGTTACTCCCGGAATGCCAAAATATTGTCCAAGTCGAGCCATGCTGTGTGGTCCACGCGCACACGGGCTTCAGCTTTCAACGTATCACCGCAAGAGAGAATGCAAGACACGTGTTCGGAACTCATGGAGAGAACACTCACACGTTATAAATGCTGGTATGTTTGGTCGCTGCTAGTTTCTCACAGACTTGTTTTCGAGTTGTAAACAGGTGCAAATGATCTCTTATGAATGGATTGGAAAGGTCGATGCAACAGAAGGTCGCACACTTGAAAGAAAAACCACACGAGTAAAGGTATTCACAGTTTAATTACACGTAATAATTACACGTTACGTACATACACCCGGTCATACTGGTTAACATTTTCACGATATTTAATAAATGCGACTTCTCAGTTAAAATCGTTCTCTAGAGACCGGTATACGCCCAAACACAGCGATGTCTTTACCATTCGCCATGCCAGTGTTCTACCGAGAAGCTCACACAATCACATATTTCAAAATAGATGATTTATCTAACATATGTACATACATTTTGCCACATTAAATAATTACAGGTTCGTCGCAGTTGCTATTTTGTCTTAGTCACATGACACGTCGTTTTATTTTGAAACTAAATTATCTATGGATTTCCATGATCACTTCAGCCAAATCACCGAGGTTGGTAGTGTTTTGCACGAATATAGGTCAGCGGATCGCGACCACACACAAACAAGACCTCATATGGTATAATTCCACAACTCTTTTACATTACAATTTCATCTTTGATAATTATGCATACATGTTACTTTACCAACATGTTGTCGCACGTCCAAGCTACACTAAGTGTCACGCGGTTGAAACACACTCGCGGCATCGACAGGCCGATTTACGAGCGATGTATCCTGTCCGTGTTCCCGTTTGAAGATGACAACGCTTTACAAATAAGTCTACAGTCGAGCGCCATCGTTGAGATCAGAGATAAATATGCTCGAGGAAGACAACCCAGGGGCTCGAGGAAGACTACATACCCGACAGAGACGACTTCCCCACTTCCCTTCCTCGACACTTAGACACATCCATATATACACACGTACGCATCGGTGACACACCTGCGCGTGATAACATTTTAACCAGAATATATCATTTTTATCAAACGGTCTGGTTAATTGTCTTTCTGTTATCTCGTGCAGCGGCGGGTGATTCTGTCGCAGTAATCAGTTTGTATTAAACGATGACAGCGTCAATGTATCCCTCTCAGCCAGGCTACACACAGAGACAGTCACACGATTAGTTCGTATTCCTCTATAAACTACCCGGATGACCAGTAACCAAACAATCGTCTTAAACAAGTCAGTACGCATAAATAAATCACTGATATTGGTCACACAATCACGAGGGATTGTACTGTTGTGATTTATCAAATGTATCCGAAGATAACGTATTGTAATTGTGGACAATGTTCCAAATATACCACGCAAACCGAAATACAATTTTTTTTTAAATGAAGTTGACTGGGCATGACCGCGGCAATGTGTTTTTTTTCTGGAGTTTTAGAATATTATGAACGCTTTATCATTTTATGTATCTCACAGAAGAAAATGGCCCACGCTACAAGTCGCCGACAATAGACCAAGGCATTGTACCATATCACGCAGCGATATTTGACACGTCGTTGTGTAACTACGGTGTCGTTCTCCGCTGGAACCAACACGCAGAATGTCTTGTCACGCGTGTGGTAGCCTCGTTTTCGCATTCGTACGTGTAGCCGCGCGCACGGAGCGTCTGGCAATTGGTGCAATCACTTGAAGTGTGACGAGACTAGTAACTTAGCACGCTCGTCTCTGTAGCCGACTCCGCAGGAAAGACGACCGGCACTGCGAGAAGAACCGCAGTGATCAGCTTTGACGTCATCAGCTGTGACGCCATATGCGCCAGTTGTTGTGCTCCGACATTCCGACGACCATTTAAAGTTGCGTCAAGACAACAGCCCGTTTGAGTTAACGATGATGTACCGGAGGCAGCATGTGGGCGGGTCGTGTAACACATGGCAGTATATTGCAACATATTATGCGAGTTGTCAACGCGATATATTATCTTGTTCTGCCGCACCTAAATGTCATTGCTCGCCGAGCATAATTACCTCGCCGTGAGCAAGAATTGTCTCTGCGCATGCCTCAACATCGTACAACTGAATAAATAAATAAATACCCTGAGAAGAGTGAAGCCGACCACAAAAGAATTTACGAATCTTGTGTTCGGCGTTGCGCGTCTTCGTGACGTGTATACAACTATCAATGACGTCACTGGCTAGCAACTTGTATTGTAGTGTAGCACCAATGCAAGACTCCGGTAATATTCAGCAAGTACGAATATTGCTTTCACTTCTGCAAAATAAAAAGACAACTGTGAGTAATTTACGATTATTTAATAGAAATAAACGAATTCAATTTATTGACAATTCACATTTACGAATTATTATAAGCTTTTTATGTTTTAATGGTTGTATTTTATTAAAATAAAACCAAGACAATATGTATACTACTTTGCCCAATGAAGCTTTCAAGAAATCCCAGAATGTCATCCTAACAACAGATTTCGTTGTTTCAGTTGCCACTGTCCATAAATACACAATGTAGGTAATCACCACAGTGTACGCGTGTTTGTGTCTTTGCAACTGTGACATAAATATTGGCTATAATAACCCAGTCTGTTTTATATAATTGAATAGAAGATATACTCTTGAGATTGTTTGAAGTACCGTAGTTACTTATTCGCAAACTATTTTAACACGACAACACACATGACCAATGGTGTGACTTTGTCGCATTCAGACAGAGGACGAGACCTACCCGTAGTTGGGTCTCGGCGAGTCGTCATGTAGCGGCGTCTGTCTGTGTCTCTCCGGCGACCTTCTCTCCGCGAGACCTAAACAGAAAAGACGAACAACGCATTGAGAATGATCCATCCGCTAAACCAGGACCGTGTCATATTGAAAATGAAACAGAGGGATCTGTTTGCCACGGCATTGAGTATAGGCTCACGAGGTAAGAATACTTCAATATGTTGGTTGAGTTGGAAATGGTTCGCTGAAACAATTGATATAACCTTTCTAAATGTCTTCCACACTCTGGTCATTTCAATATCTAATATCGTCCACGGAGAAAGGCGTGATTTTGACAATGTTGTTGGCACAATTTTGCTTTTCAGAACACTACGGTTTGTATTTATATAAATCAATGAACCACGCCTGTATTTTCTAATAAATCACAAAACGTTGAATGTTTGACAAGGTGAAACACACACCACGAGAAACCCGACCAACTTTGAGTTCCCCCTCAACCGTCCCACTTGAATGATATAAGATGGATACCGGGAGCGACAACAACAGGGAGGAGTCTGAGGGGACGGGATCGTTAAATCAATCTTAAGATATATCTTTCTCTTTCTTTTTATTTCTGCTTCTATTCTTGTCTCATATATCTATGTTTATTTTCTTCCACTCTACATCAAGCTGCCGATTTATAAATAAATTAATCAATCAATTAATTAATAACAAAAAAATAAACACTATATATATATAAAATATAAAATATAATATATAATATATAATATATAATATATAATATATAATATATAATATATAATATATAATATATAATATATAATATATAATATATAATATATAATATATAATATATAATATAATATAATATAATATAATATAATATAATATAATATAATATAATATAATATAATATAATATAATATAATATAATATAATATAATATAATATAATATAATAAATATAATAAATAAAAATAAATAGAATAGAATAGAATAATATTCATACGAATAAATGTATCTGAACGATATCATGCATTAAACATATAGATGAAGCAACAAGATTTTGCATATATATATATATATATATATTTATATAATATTTATATATATATATATATTTATATATATATATATATATATATATATATACCATGTACAATTGTTGTGTTTAAAGTGTGTGTTGCCGTTATAGAAATAATAGGCCCTATATACTAGTGATGGGTGTGTATGTTTAGAAAATGCTAAATTACGTTCGTTATCTCGTCGGGGTCATTGAGTGTTGCAGTACAACATTTAATGTATACTGTTGGTGGGCAGACATTTAGGTTTTGCGAAGAAATTGCCATGCTGTGTTTTATGGATAAATGCATTTTTTCTTAGTCTCTCAGTCATTTCACACAAGAGTGATTCTTATTTAGAGCTTCTTTTCAAGTCTTTATCGAGAAGGCGGTATTTTACGCTTGCCAATTTTCAGTAAGCTTACGCTTGATTACTCTAAAAAAGCAGGCATTCTTAATGAAATTGTACGACCCCCTAGGTGTCAACTATGACGCCCTATGTGTCAACTATGACGCCTCATGTGTCAATCATGACGCCTTATGTATCAAGTAGAAAAGCCTACCTAGTGTTTCTCTGCTGAGTGGAACGCCGCTAGACACGAGTGATGGCCGCATGGCGTGTGCGTCTATTGTGCGAGGGAGGAAGCCTCCATTCATCATCGGCATAAAGGGAAGATGAGGCAAACCAGCGACACCTGGTGGCGTTAGAGGGTGAGAAACGGGAAGCGAGAATCCCGAGGAGAAATAGGGATGCAGGCAACGGGAGGCGTCCATCGCCCACGTCAACTTGGCCGACTCGAATCCGGGCGGACCGTAATGTGTCGGTGGAAGCGGTAATGACGTCACTTCCGGCGCCTGACGAGCAAGCGGCGAGGCGGAGGTGACGACGGCCGATCGTGACGTTTCGGCCAACGATCGCTGAAATTCGTCGGACATCTTAGGCCGCGTGGTGGCGCTACTGCTGCTGCTGTTCGTGCCGACGACATCGTCTATTGACCAGATTCGCGGTTTCGGTTTCGCCGCCATGTTGTTTTCGTTAGCACGCTGAGGTTTCTCACCCGATGTTTCTGAGACACTACTGTTTGATGAGCGGGACTGACGAATGGGCGAAGTCGAAGAACCCGCCACTTGTGACGGGCAGCAGCGGTCCGAGGACAGGTCCGCCGCCCGGTCCGACGCTCGGTCCGAGTCGCTGTCCGCATGCGCACGAGACGTCGTATCGTCGCTTCGTCTGCGCACTGCTTCCTCAGTTACGCGTTTTCGCAAATCATCCGAGGACAAACTTTGCTGTAAGACATCCCTGTCGTTGTCTCTTGACTTGCCAATGTCTTCGTTGCTTTCCACTTCGACGTCTTCATCGTCTGAAATATAGCGGCAGTTGAGAAATTACAGTGGTCACAACTGGTGTTTTATTAGCTGATGTACATGAACGTTATCACGAAGACCCGAAATGCAGTGGAATAATTACTGTAAATATAATTGAAAGAGGAGAACAACAATAAACATAAAGAGGAGAACAACAATAAACATAAAGAGGAGAACAACAATAAATCATAAAGAGGAGAACAACAATAAACATAAAGAGGAGAAGAACAATAAAACATAAAGAGGAGAACAACAATAAACATAAAGAGGAGAACAACAATAAACATAAAGAGGAGAACAACAATAAACATAAAGAGGAGAACAACAATAAACATAAAGAGGAGAACAAAAAAAAATAAACATAAAAAAAAAAAAAGAGGAGAACAACAATAAACATAAAGAGGAGAACAACAATAAACATAAAGAGAAGAAGAACAATAAACATAAAGAGGAGAACAACAATAAACATAAAGAGGAGAACAACAATAAACATAAAAGGAGAACAACAATAAACATAAACAAATTTATACAGCTCCCGAATCCCCTTAAATAAACGTCAGCATCTTACATAAAACCGCATTAATTATATAAAACTACTAACAGCATAATATTGTTAAACATAGAATTACAACACCAACAAAGTATCAAAGAAAACAATCGGTTTGGTCGATTTGAACAGCTAAAATGTTGAAGTAGTTTCGTCTATATAAGTCTATGATCATGCAAAGACGCGCCAACTACCCCGAGAACATGTAGTAGGAATCTGTTCGAGGGAGTAAAACGATTATGATCAAATGTGTGACAACGGGACTAAGAACCGTCGCTAACAGAACATGTTGTGAATCCGACGAAGCCGATTATAATGACGCATCCACAACTTGCGTATAAAATCTACATTATTAGCTACTTCTACGGCGCTACTCTGTATTCCTAGTTTACAATGACGCCCTTCTCATCCACTTTGTACGGCCGGCACCAGGAGGTGTCGAACGTTCGTGTGCTTTCCGTCCTGCTTTGACGTGTTTACAAATGGACGGCATTTAGTAACGTACCCATTAACCAACCCACACGACGTCGTCGGCAAAAAGAGAAACCGTATAACTAACTGCATCGGTCGCGCGGCGTAGACGCTGATTCACGCGGCGGTGTCAGTTCGCCAACCCTCGATTCCCAGCGACCACCTTTCTATGGCGTCGACAAATAAATTACCCGTGCGGGTTCACCTGATACGACACGGGACGACTATTAGCGCTGACACCGCCGGCCACGGGTGAGCGCCGAAGCAACAAGGGTGTTTGCGCGTGTGGGGTCGGGTGGAAACTCTAATGAATACAGATATATCGGCTTTGTTGACGGCGTCGAGCGAGAAAGCCTCGGCCGTCGTGTGTGGTGACGCGGCCACGACTTAGACGTAGCGTCCGTCGGCTTGGCTGCTTGTCGCCGCCTCGCTCCCCCGGTATGACGGCTCCGACACGGCCCGACTGTTCAGTCGCTTGCGCGTCACTCAAACCAGCAATTTCAGCCTTGTTCAGCTAAATCCTGATATTACGTGTTAGCGTAATTAGACTTTGCGCAAAGTCTGTTCCGTTTGAATAGGATTTTTGATCGCGTGATTATCCGTGTTTATAAAGTGTGACGAACGTGTATGGTTAATGTTCGTGACGTGAGAATCAGTGTGCGTGCAAAGGATCACGCCTGGAGTGATTCCGTGTACACGCCAATGTCAACTGAAAGGACGCGTCACGCCAACAAGCGAACATATTCACATATGGCGATTGCCATTGATACGCATATGTTCCGTTACTCCAC
>JAODUO010000096.1:210000-220000 GCA_025642075.2 Ridgeia piscesae | reverse complement strand
TCGCTGAAGACTTGGTTTTTGGCATTTAACAAATGTTTCGTTGTTGAAGTGTTGTCGGAGACATTGCTCAAGTCACAGCAACGTTATGTCTTTAGTCAATTGATTCTAAATCTAAACAGAATGCCTTAATATCGTCGGTGGCTGGCCTTGATATGTAGTCTGCAAGTTAGATTGGGATATATTAATAAAATAATAAAACACATTCCATCGTCCGTCTGTTTTATTCGTTTTCGTCCATGAAAAAGTTGAACTGTACTGTTTAGATAAACTGTCTTTGCCAATAGTGTAAGATGTTTTGACACGTGAGCTTTTAGTCGTTTTATATAATATACTTATGTGTGAGTCAACGAATATGTCCGTACACGAGTACCTGTGCGTGCGTTCTTTTTCAACGTGCAATAAGCAAAATTGCAGTCTAATCTACAAATATACTATGTTCAGGAGTCTATAAATTTTAACGACAAATTAAAGGGGATATAATATATAATTATGATGATCAATAATGAAGGAAACTAGGCACATGCACTGGATATAAATACGGCAATATAAAGTGGTCATTTCAATTGAATACATGTCAGCGTTATATGGACTAAATAATTATGTAGGTTGCACAATACAAGTTGAACATGTCGTAATCCCAGAAGTCCATTAGCCGGTGGAAGTCGGCAGCGGTAGCAATAATAGAGAACATGTGCCCGACGTTAATTATCATAACAAAAAATGGCCCGGAGCCGAACATGTTTCTTGGGTAATGCTACTCGGCGACAAGCTCGGTGACAACTCGTCACGTTGACAACACGGGCGACCACCCCCTGCGTGGCCCGCGTGTCGCGACGACATCGTGGCCGGACTCAGTCGTGGCGACTGGCGACGACTGTGGCAGCGAGTTGACAAGTCTTATCTGCCGCACGTAGTCGGCAGCCCGCGGAGTGGCGCCGACGTGATGTCATATGGACCCTCGTCAGTCGTACGTCTTCGGCAGCGGCGAGGCTGCACGGCCGCGGGCGGTGCGGCGATCGCGACAGTCTCGTCCGATACTGTCGCACTCGTGTTTACGGCACACACGTTATAATTTCACGCGGGCCGACGGTGCGTTTAGGTGCGGCCCCGCCGTCTGTGGTCGTAACGGGAACCGACTGACTGGAGTGGAGGGTGAAGCGTCGGCGACGGTGTGACGATGCAGAGTGCTGCATTGAAGAATGTCGCCGCCGTGACGTCGCGATGTCTGGTCTGCGGGGTCTATTTGAACGGAGACAAATAGCCACAAACAATGGCTACGGAGACTCCATTAAAACCCCTTTCACTGTGAATTATTTCGAAATAATTATTCCGGAACTAGTCGAGTTATGATGGGAAAAAACTCTGGGAATGCGCTTTAGGCCGGAGTAGCTATTCCGCTAAAATTGTCGGGTTAGTATTTTGTGATGTGATAAGTTATCCCGGTTCAGACAAGGGTAGAAGATTCTTAGTTTGGTGATATGTAGCGCAGATTGAAAGATTAATTAGGCCTACGTTGTAAATTGCTATACGACATATACGATCTTTTCGTTCAAAATATACATAAAACAACTTATATAACGGAATGTGGCATAATCGACTGAGAATGTATAACTCCATATACCAACAAACGGCAAGATTAATGGGTTCACTGAACGCCTTAAATGAGACTAAAATGTTTAGTTCAGCTATCCACTATGCTTTTGGAGTACCCGCGCATGACGTCAACATTTCCACGGAAATGCAGCTGCCCTTGCAACCAGAACGTTTAGACTTCAACAAGGTATTTCTTGTCAACTACTAACACAACAGGCTTCATTGTATATACCAATGGGTGGGATTGCTAAGATTTATGGATGCATAGACACTAACAGTTGCCTATTGTTACATTTTAAAATGTATTTGTTGCACGTTGTATAATACTGGCAAACATAGGATGTTCATATAATACTATGACATCCAAGCTGTGCAAAAACAAACATGAAAAGTAATAAGGCAGATATGTGGTGAGCGAACTACAGAAGAGCTATTCGTTTATTGTTCACATGGAGGATTTAACTGTGCATGTCATCATGATATATCACCAGGGATAGGTCAAATACATGCATGCACAATGTATTTAAGTACAAAAACAATACTTACAATTTTGACATTCGTCTAACATATAGACAGCTTCAAGGATGTGTTGAGAACAAAACAAATATATATATATATATAATTTGAAAAGTGTAGTCAATTGCAATTATACACAGTAAACATGTAATAAGTTTCATAATAGTGAAAGTCGAAGCGAAGAAAACACAAAAGCAGCAATCTTATGCGTGAACCATAAAATACAGGCATTTTGCGTCAACCCTTAAAGTGTCCACTTATCATATGTCTGACAAGTTGATCAGATTGCAGTTGACAACTTGTCGGTCATTATCTTGAACTAATTGAATTATGTTTAGAACAAAAGATCACATCACATGTGGACTGGTCGTCACAGAACGTCTGAAGCCACTACAACTGAGCAAGAGATCAGCAAGTGTTGGTTTATCCATTGTTATTGACTCATGGCTTCAACTCTTCCCAGACATAAGTAGTGACGTTGCCGCGGTTACATTTATCCGGGCCTTAACTAATATCCGGGTGATGTTTCCGCTGTACGCGATAAATGTAAAATCATCAATGTGTGAAAAATGCGAAAGCATCTGTACTATAGAGACCACTGGCTGTTCTTTAACTTTCTGTGGTATTTAGTGTGAAGCATTGCTTTAAATTTCGTTCGATATATTAAAATATTACGTTTGTTCGATCTACGTTTGCTATCAAACCATGTCTCAAAAATGTGTTTCAAGTTTGCCTCGTGTTAATTTGAAACATAAATTTGCTGAAAGTCTACACACACACACACACACACACACACACACACACACACACACACACACATATATATATATATATATATATATATATATATATATATATATATATATATGTATGTATATATATCCTGACTAGTGATGTATTTAATCTGAGATTCAGCGGGAAGCGGTAAGCCTAATGGTAACAAATGATACCAACTTACTCGCGCATGCGCAGAGACGTCGCGGTAAATTATATCGTCATCATCTTCGACCATCATAACGTCTTTCCATCAAAACCGACTAATCATAACTTACTGTCACAGTGCAAGTACACCATGCCGTATCGATGCAAATATTCAAAACATGTTTTCACAAAGTTGTGCTAATTGTAGGTCCCGTTAACAAGGCGAACTCTTCAAGTGGATATATTCAACAACGTCAGTGTATCGTCTGTCAAGAGAAACCTTTGGTCTGGTGCTGCGTGCGTGTAGATGTGTCTATAGGCACGTGCCTGGACTTGGTGTCTGGAGTTTGACGGACGAACATCAAACATCGCCGCTACACTGATTCCGTTAACATTTATGTGTTTGTACGTCGTGAGAATAACGATGTTTGTGTGTGTGTGTGTGTGTGTGTGTGTGTGTGTGTGTGTGTGTGTGTGTGTGTGTGTGTGTGTGTGTGTGTGTGTGTGTGTGTGTGTGTGTGTGTGTGTGTGTGTGTGTGTGTGTGTGTGTGTGTGTGTGTGTGTGTGTGTGTGTGTGTGTGTGTGTGTGTGTGTGTGTGTGTGTGTGTGTGTGTGTGTGTGTGTGTGTGTGTGTGTGTGTGTGTGTGTGTGTGTGTGTGTGTGTGTGTGTGTGTGTGTGTGTGTGTGTGTGTGTGTGTGTGTGTGTGTGTGTGTTAAACATACTCTATATACTCCTTCCCATTAAAACTGTTTGATCCTCGTGTTTCTAAGTAATTTGAGGACAAAGCGAAGGTATCCGGTATTGCATACATGATCCTAGTTTGATGGTGTGCATTTGCTAGCTTGTTTTGTAGATATTAACATCCGAAGTGAGAAATATTTCGATTTTCGTTTCGAACTGATTGGTTCGAAACGAGCAATTACTTGAACATGGATATAGATCTGGAAACGGAAACATGACACAATAGTCTGAGTGTGGTTAGTCTTGTATTCACGATTTTTAGCGAGACTGATCTCTGACCATCGACCTTCTTGCCTCGAACAAGACAAGACGTACCTGTTAATATTATTTTCAACGCACGAACACCGATGTTGTATTTTATTGTGACACAAAATGTGTGCAGCATAGGACCAATACCATAATTATTCCTGTTCGTCGTGAAACGTGATTGAGGCCGTTGCGCCGGTAGCGATATGGCAGTGGTGGTGGTGGTGGTGGTGGCGGTTGTGGTGGAGGCAGTCGTTAGATATGAACACGATAGCGTTGTTCCTCTATTAGTTGTTTCCACGCACTCGTGCCGCCAATAGTTGCCATTATAGTAAAGACGACAATTGAATGTGAAGATATCGCGACTGATCCGTCTTAAAAAGGTGCGGATATCGAAGAACAAAACGGAAGCGATGAACACGTAACATCTGCTTTATCGTCCGTGCACGCGGTGACTCTTGTCACATACATCGACATTATGCTAGCTTGAGTATTGTCTTATAACAAAACAACAGTGTTCTTCTTTGTGTGATAACATAAAGAAGGCTGCCTATTGTTTGTCTAAAAAGCGTTGATATATTATATCTCTATAGATGGTCTATTAAATAAATCTATGATAGCAATAATATTCCTGTGCATTGTTTGTTCTTTTGTTTATGTGTGTAACTACAAAACAAAAAACCAGGCAGGTGCTGCTCATTTATATTCTCTGTGTTGTCAATCTTCGTCACTGTGTTAATGTATACACGACACACTTTAATATATTATTCATCAGCTGTGTAGCGATGTTTCCAGCCTGTTTTAACACGTGTATAATTACATTCAAACATAATTACATTTCTTGGCACAATTCGACGCATATAGGATCCCAACAAATGGTATGCTCAATGAATATTTACAACACAAATATATATTTTAGTACAGTATAAGCACGTCAACTTGTTGCTCGATGCAATCAATTGAGAATTTGAAATATTGAAATTTAAGGAAACATTAATAAGCTGTTGTAGACTTGATGTATATTCTATTAAATCGTCTATCACTAAATTACAACAATGTGAGACGAGACAGTAATTTCCTCTGTGTGATTTTAGAGTCACAAAATGATATATGACTTTTTGGCATTTACCATTCACTAAAGTATAGCTATAGATGCCCTTTCTAGCCACAACAAAATACCAACTACAGCAAACATCTGGGATATATTGTGACAAACGCAATCCGCAAGCACGAAAACATTCATAATAGGCATGAAATCTTTGAACTACTGGACTGACTATTTGACAACCTATATAGCAAATAGGATCTATCGTAACACGAGCAATATGAAATATAATTGTGTCGTTCTGTCGAATAATCTTGTGAGCTAATGGTTAGAAATGAATGGTGAAACCATCGACCAATGAGTGTTGAAACTGTCAACCGTAGCCTTATCGTCAATCTGCAGGTCGCTACAACTATAAATTGGCTCCAAATAGGAAGGTACAAGTTCTCAATCTGCAGTGAACAACATATGCTCTCAATTCCCAGGGAACTATTACTGCACAATACTGTTTCTTCACATCACATATGCCCACCACTGTTTATAGCCAGGTGGTCGTCGATGCGGACAATTGCAAGAACTGATGCAGCAACGAAATATCCCATGGTTCGAAAGTGTGGGAAAATGGACCGAAAATTCAACATTGTTCGCTATAACTCTTCACGCATGTTTTACATTGGTTCGTTGTCACGTATTCGCTCACACAAACCGCCTAATAACGTTGCGTTGCCGTCGGCTGCGTCACGCTTCCGTTAGTTTACGTATGCCGACAATTAAACGTGTGTGTGACAAGCTTCGGACACTCGTTGTACAGCGCTATCGGTTGCGTTGCAGGATGTCTCGTACCGTTGCTGTAGGCCAGACTGTTAACAGCGTCGTCATATACCAGTTGACACAGAGTGCGCGCATGTATTCTATATTTATGCAACATTGTGGTTATTGTAATGTGTACCATTTGGAATTATCGATGAATCAACACATTTCAAAACGAAACAGACATATGCGTTTTAATTGAAATATGATTCTCTATATAGGTTGAGAATATTATGTCGGTGCTGGACATGAACGTGTTGGTGTTCTGTGTTATTCCTATAAACACAGTTTTGTCTCTCCACGATAGAGCTGTAATGCTACATAAATGCTGGGATTGGTCCTGGGGTATCCATGCGGCAACTTGTTTGTCCATGTATTTCATATAGTCAAGCATCTTTTAGATTCTCGTTTCCTCACATTATAAGCGGTATTTTAAATAGATTTATATTACACGGTGTTTTCTAATCCAATGCATAGCTAAAAAATATGTTGTACAATGCGTTGCCATCATCAACATCAACACCAACTGTATATACAAATCGTCATTCATTCGTTATTCCGTCTCCCACGATCACAGTATCTAGTCATCAATATCATGTCCATGTAGGTTTTTCATATTCCATGTAATCTGGCCTTAAACAGCACGATCGAACAACAGACCAATGTAATCATTTCCCTAAATGGACCCCGATAACATTGACGGACCTTATCCATTCGCTACACCCTATTAATCAAACCTAGCACGGACACTGTCTGCTGTCAACGACAACGTCCATAACATTATTTGTGTAATGAAAAAAGTGAAGCGATTGCAAGCGACGATAACAATCGAACAAGTCGTGCCAATACAGCCACGAAATCAAAAGGGTCTCAGTCGCTTTGATAATATATACATTTCGCCGCAGCAAATCAGAGCGACTCTGTTGATACGCCACCGGAGTAGAACAGGCCACACAGTCAAGAAGCAAAACTGATTCATCACTCGCACGTAATTGGCTTGACCTGTGACCAGAAAAGGCGCGATATCCGACGGGGAACCGAGTTTATATGTGACCGCGTGGGTGCGTCGGTGATAGTACGTTCAACATGAACGGTCGGTCAAATAAAACATTCAGCGGCTGCGTTGGCTAGTGAGCCTCCGCCCGTCCAGACACTGTCTCTCGTGGGATTTTTTCTCCTTCCAGGAATTATTTCGACGCCTTTTTATGTTTGGTTCTGACCAAAGCAATCCACGGCTAATCAATTATTCGAGGTGTTCAGCGATTACGTCTTCCGGAATCGCGTTTTTTAATTTCCCCTGATGGGTCGCTGAGGTTTGTGGAATGTGCAACGATGAACTATTAAATAATAAATAATGGGCAAGACCAACATGTTTGCCATGATTGAAAATCAACTAAGGTATGGACAAAATGCCGTGCTGACTGGAAATCACGGTTCTTTGGTTTGGCGTGACCGATCGATCAGTGGAGCTGGCGAAGGAGGCACAGTCGGCAGGAACGTGTAAGTGGTATTTGCACCAAACCGATTCATGAGATTCAACACATATGCGGACGGGGAGAAGAAGCCGTTGGCGTAAACGTGGCGTTGAACACGCGTGGCGTATGTGACCCGCTTTGGTGAAGAAAATGTATCGCCTACTGTTACCTTGATATTGTGTGCAGTATGGTATAAACACTATCTGTTATTCACCCGAGATGTGTTTAACGACATCGATGTCTTGATAATGCCATGCAGCCAAGATATTAGAAAACATAATAATAGTTGTAATAATAATAACAACACTAATAAAAACAGTAACAACAATAGTTATAATGATATAAGTAATGATAGTAACACATTCATATTGTGTATAAATCCTCGAAATCGAGATCTTATCAAACAACAAAGTTGAATCAATCGTACGTTTTCGTAGCGGTATTGCTCCTATATGATTGACGAAAGAGATATACTAAGTGCATGTAAATATGTAAATAAATGACGCGTAATACGAGTGCAAACATCATTAAGTCAAATTGGCCTACATGTCTGATGGGTTCTCGAGACATGATATACACAATAAAATGTTATGCGTAGTTCAGGAAACACGATCACGAATGCAGTTTTAATTATTGTCATTACACATTCGAGCCATTTAATGTCGGCACACATAACATGTAGTTGTGCGGTAATTACACGAAATGTCACGCATTCCAATTAATTGCGAGCGCTCCAAAACGCCAGAAGGCGACATCTTGTAACGAGCGTATCTCGTTCCGTTCCGGCCTGGTCCGTCCTAATGTATGCGACGTGATTTGTTGTGGGAAGTTGGTGTGAAGCGAATCATCACGGACAGTTCACAACGACAGCAATTCGCATTGATGACAATCTTGGTTCATATTTGATTAGGTAATTTTTAGTTGGGTGATTTGGTTAGCATGGTTTGGTTGGTTGGTTGGTTGGTTGGTTGGTTGGTTGGTTGGTTGGTTGTTTGGTTGGTTGGTTGTTTGGTTGGTTGGTTGGAGGTACGCTACTCGATTTTTACTCGATGAATGATTATAATATTATGGATAGAAGTGCTATTGGTTGGATGTGTGATTGTGTAGGGATTTTTCATAGAGCAGCGGTGGGATCTCGCAAACGCTACAATTGTACGGCTGGCTTCTCGGCTCCACGATCGGATGTTTTTTAATGTACTATATCTTCTGTAGAGCTAGCTGTGTCGGCCTATATACATGAGTAAGTTCGCCGGAGTCAGTCCACAGATACACGTCTCACGATGAGCATGTAAAATACGAGCAGGAACATAAATATTTCCAAGATTTCGTAATGTTCTAACAAACACCAGCAGTCACTGTGTAGGACAAACAAAGCTGATGTCTGGTGTAGATGCACGTCCAGTGTAATGCCGGCCGCTCCGTGTGTGGTCTTGCCGTAAATATATTATTTAATGTTTTGTTTGGCAGTATAGCCAATATGCTGGCCTGACTAACATGCTGCCACGTTGTAGTTTTTTCACGATGCGATATCGTAGTGTAGATATAAAGCATAAGTACCCACTTTTCAGACTGCAGTTTCTATTGCCTTTGTCTTAAAAAATAGGTAAGGTGGTGGTTTACAATCTTCAAAGTACACATTCTAATTGACAGTGTCTGTCACGGGTTCTGGGAGAACAACCCACTCTTCATAAGAAGGATTATACGAAGACCTAGTGTACTATGGTTCGTGTTTTATTTTAGCGATGCGGCATATGTTTTATGACACTATCATCGCAACACGTCACAACACAACGACAGGATCCAGTGGGTCGCATTTCGAAACGCGGTACGGTCTAGCAGTTAATGCAGCTATACTTCAGTTCTGCTTGTGGCTCACGAGTTGTCGAACTAACCCTGACGCCTGGATCTTGTCAGCCGAAAGCGGGTGCGGCACGTGGAGTCTCAAACAGGAGAACATTATGTCGTCGTGAGTCCAGTGAAAACACTGCTGAACTTTCAGTATTTGAAAAAGTACATATTAAACTGATTGGAATATTATTCAATTGGAAAAATGCATGTCTATTGGGAGTAATAATTGAGCACCAACTGAAAAACGTAAATGTATTAGGTAGTGCTATGTAATTTGGCATTGTGCCATGCCCATGTTTGTGCTCTGGCTATCTTTTGGCACATGATTTCAAATTGACAGCTGTAGCCAGTTTTTGGCAGCCAGAAACGTAACTTAAGACAAACATAGCTCGATGGTTAGACTAAGCTGAAAACGATGCATAGGGCTAATGTTTTTAGGAAGTTAGGAAGACGTCTTTAAACCTATTTCATTCACAAACAAACAAACAAACAACACACACAAAACAAATAATATATATATATATATATATATATATATATATATATATATATATATATATATATATATATATATATTGTGTGTGTGTGTGTGTGTGTGTGTGCGTGTGTGTATGTGTATTCAATTTGTTATAATATATTATATATATATATATATATATATATATATATATATATATATATATAGTAATATTAATATATAACACATATACATAAGAACACAGAAAAAAAAAAAAAAACAAAAACAAAACACACATACACACACACACACACACACACACACAAACACACACACACACACACACA
>JAODUO010000096.1:195000-200000 GCA_025642075.2 Ridgeia piscesae | reverse complement strand
GGAATGTTCTTGATCAAATATAGGGAGGTTTCCTCCAACCCTAATACCATGTTATTTGAAGTATATTTATTCTGTTCGTATACAGGCATTCGTCTGAAGTGTTTGTTTGTTTGTTTGTTTGTTTGTTTGTTTGTTTGTTTGTTTGTTTGTTTGTTTGTTTGTTTGTTTGTTTGTTTCTGCAACACGGATCATATTAAAATTAAATGTGAATTTTGCGGACTAGTATATCAACATGTGTAAGTCACTGATACCATTTTGTGCAGAATGTTAAGTTGAAATATGTATACAATTCGGGTAGTGTTATTTGTTGTTACATGCGTTACTATACTGTTAGCGAGGTTCTATTGTGTGTATACGTTTATAATATTGGCTGCATGTTATAATATACGAATGTGAGGCATTCACCAATGAGAGTGATTTAGCAGAAACTAATATACTTAAATGATGATGAGAGAATTAACGTGGCAACACGAGGTAAACATATAAATAAAAGTAAAACAAATTGTTTTGTACACAGGATATAAATAATTATAAGAAACGAATGACAGAGCGAATAAGGAATTTCACACAAAAACGAAACATTAAAGAAAACACGACCGTGCCGATGAATCAGTCAGTCAATACGTCAATACGTCAGTCGGTCAGTTGGTCTGTCGGTCAGTCGGTCAGCAAGTGACTGCACCGATGTCAGACATATTGATTAAGGCGATTGTTTGGCTATGTTTCTCGCCTGTTTTTATTTTATGTATTTATAAGGCATCACTCGTGATGAAATGCAAACATATCAAAATTAACACGCTCAAAATATGACGTGAATTAAAAGAGCAACGATCACACCTTATAACATCAACATATACCAAATGTCCAGCCAGCTGATGCGTATTACCAGAGATGTAACAACAGCAGTTGTGTAGGAGAAGAGAATCACAGCCTCTGAGAAAATAGCGACCACTTGAAGAGAAATCAGTTCAGGAAACCAGCGACCCGTGACGGCTTGCGTCATCACCCGCCCCCGCAGTGAAGATGAACAGCTTCTCGGAAACCTTCAAAGGAACCAATTTGGAATTAAAAAGCAACCATATCGAGACCGTAGTTCTACAGGACGGCGGACGCCGGCCATTGCAGCCCGGGACGAACTGGTCCGAACGGCTAGCTGCCCCGGAGAAACACACACAGTTAATCAAATTACCTTGGAAGGTAATTGGAATGCCGGGAGTGAATAATTAACGAGGCAACTCGGTCAATAATCGCGTGCCGTGAGATCTCTTTAACTTGATTAGGTTTTGTTTTGCGTTTTGCAAGCGCCGAGCGCGCCCGATGTGCGACCCTCGGGGTCAGCCGAAGCGACGGACGGGTCAGATTTATCAGTCGTAGTCGGCAGGTGAGCAAAGCGCCGTACAAATCGGCCAACTGAGTTGATGAATGAAGCGACACGGTGCACCGCTAACGCCATCTTGAAGCCGTCTATATCGTGCGATTGTCGCCCGCACTGCGTCATGTCGCTGGCGTCGTTCTGTGTGCGTGCTGAGCCTATAGCCGGGCAGATTGCTGGGTTCAGCGTTTGTGTTTCTGATTGTACACTTGGCGCAGTTGAGCGGCTGTTTATTGCAGATTGAGCTGTTGCTAAGCGCATCGTGTGCCAAGGTGTAGTGATGGGTTTTCGATCTTGTTACACGCGGCCTGAACAAATCTATGCTACAAAAGATCACCGTCAGTAGTGCATCCGGCCAAATGTGTGATGCATTTGCATTGATGCCGGGGTACCGTAGTATAGCCATATTTTACTAGACATTTGTGGGCGTGTTTAACATGTATGTGGTTACTGTGGTTTATTTGTGTTGTTGTGGTTGTGGGAAGAGTTTATATATCCAATGTAGATGCATACGCGGAGTGAACTGAAGCGAGACCAAATGTAACAGGCGGTTTTCCAGAATGAGACTCACAATGACGCACAGGCCAGACAAGAGAGACTGGAGAATGTCGAGACCGTATAGAAACTGTTAACATACAGTACATTGTTAGATTAAAACAGATACTCTGAACATACTTTGAAATTATCTCAACATGTGTTTGTTCCATCCAACACATATGTGTAGTAGAACTGCTGCTGTTGTCTGGTTTACCTTTTTCGTTTACGCTTGTGTATGTCCCCAAACAACATCGTTCTTTTTCGATTTAAAGATACTAAATGTGTCGACGTTAACCGGGGTATTTTGGAAACATATACGAAGTTATCCAATTAAGACCTTCTTAATTCAATTTCAAGTTCCACTTATTCTACAAGCAGAGTTGGCGATTACTGACGTCAGATGACGTTGGCGTACAATAGACACACACCTGTACCCATTGAAATAACGCCTGGCGTTGGCACACTCTCAGAGATATCACGTGTCAACGTGTGAAATACTTCAAACAATGTAACAAGAAGGCATCAGCCAAATCAAGCGAACTGAACGACCGAAAGAACGTCATAACGCGGCCTGTGTGTCCTAATGTATGGCAGTGTGCCCCGTGGCCAGTGGATCAACTTCACCTCGCACCTGTTCAACCTCCGACCGGTGGCATCTGTAGCATGACACTAATAGATTCACGACACGCGCTCCCTTTGTTCTCGGACACTCTCTGGACACTTGCACTGCTCGTGTAGTGCTGGTGTTGTCCGCTGTGGCACTCACTGTGGGTTCTGTCTTGTATCTGTGCTGCTCGCATTGTGCTGGATCTATTCTCCCCCCTCTCTCTCTCCCCCCTCTCTTGTCTTCTCTCTCTCTCTCTCTCTCTCTCTCTCTCTCTCTCTCTCTTCTCTCTCTCTCTCTCTTCTCTCTCTCTCTCTCTCTCTCTCTCTCTCTCTCTCTCTCTCTCTCTCTCTCTCTCTCTCTCTCTCTCTCTCCTCTCTCTCTCTCTCTCTCCCTCCCTCTCTCTCTCTCTCTCTCCCCTCTCTCTGTCTGTCTGTCTGTCTGTCTGTCTGTCTGTCTGTCTGTCTGTCTGTCTGTCTGTCTGTCTGTCTGTCTGTCTGTCTGTCTGTCTGTCTGTCTGTCTGTCTGTCTGTCTGTCTGTCTGTCTGTCTGTCTGTCTGTCTGTCTGTCTGTCTGTCTGTCTGTCTGTCTGTCTGTCTGTCTGTCTGTCTGTCTGTCTGTCTGTCTGTCTGTCTGTCTGTCTGTCTGTCTGTCTGTCTGTCTGTCTGTCTGTCTGTCTGTCTGTCTGTCTGTCTGTCTGTCTGTCTGTCTGTCTGTCTGTCTGTCTGTCTGTCTGTCTGTCTGTCTGTCTGTCTGTCTGTCTGTCTGTCTCTCTCTCTTCTCTCTCGCTCTCTCGCTCTCTCCCTCCCTCTCATCTCTCTTCTCTCTTCTCTCTCTCTCTCCCCCTCCCCCTCTCTCTCTACTTCTCTCTTTCTCTCTCTCCCTCCCCCTCTCTCTATTTCTCTCTCTCCTCTCTCTCTCCTCTCTCTCTCTCTCTCTCTCTCTCTCTCTCTACCTCTTTCTTCTCTAATGGCTCAATCTTGTTGTATGTATCACTATATTGTTCTCTTGTTGTTGGCTAAGTCTTATTCTCCAATGTGCGAAAACGGCTGCACTCTTTCTGTACGTAAACTAATAGGCTTTGCGCTGTAACGGCAGCTCGATTCTTCTAAGATAAGTTGTCGATGACGATGGTGTTAGAATGAATAGATCTGTCAGCAGGTGAAGTGTGAATGGCTTTAGGCCGTTCTACGAATAGATTGCGTTATATAAGCGCGCATATTTTTATAGAGTAACGTAGAACGTAGCCACTCCCTCGGGGCACTGTGGACGTGCAACGTATGCCACCTAGGACCCCCAGCGCATGCGCTGTCAAACACAAATCGCTGATTCCTATCAATATGAAACGAATCGGACAGACGCGATGTCAAATTAGTGTGCAACGCCAAGAACATTGTTAATATTTCAATAAGTAAAAGCATTCACGATATCTACAAGATGGACGATCGGAATAAAATCTGCTGGCGATTGTTAGTGATCGTTCTCCATTCCACATCGTCTCGCCGTTCGTGCGAGTCGATAACCCGTCCGACCCTTGCACACACTGCTCAATCAAGATGTTTTATCGACACCTATTGTGAAACGCGGCGGTGGCGCGTACCCTTTAATTTCGTGCCAAAAGTTCGAATGTTACGCCGATGAAAAGGCAGGCAGATTGCGTTGTTGCACAAACACGATATCAAACAAATAATTGAAGGTTCGCGGTCGCTGCGAGGTTGCAACGGTGCACGGGCCCCATTTATGTCGACCTGGCAACACTTCAAATTGTATTTTTTTTTTACTAATTACAAGTAATTACAAACATGTCGTTAAATGATTGATAAGGAATATGTTTTAGGCGATATGAATATACAAGTGAAACATTGCACACATACTGTGTGACAGTAGGCAAACATTTTATGTTAGTAGAAAATTACTGTTTTATCAACGCTTACATCTCACAGCAAAACGCTTTTCTGTCCGAGTCAAGCATTTGTTTTTCTATAAATTAATACAGTGACGGATTACGGCGGTTTCTGCGCTGCACAACGACATAGAACGTTTATAAGCAAAAGCAAACGTTATGTGTCGTTGTGACATAACGTTTACCTAGTTATACATATAATATATAACCAGCTAAACATTCTGAGTCGTTGTGGCTGAATGGCTAAGGTGCCGGACTACCGTGGCTGAGTGGTTAGAGTGCCGGACTACCGACCAGAGGAACCGCGGTTCGAATCCCCTGATCGGTGATTCAGTACTTAACTACTTATACAGCCATATTAAAACATGCATGCAAAGAATTATTATGGTTTATTAAAAAAAACATATTAATTATATATATATATATATATATATATATATATATATATATATATATATCAATTTCGATATTCGTGTAATATTCTTCAAATGTTCACTCGTATACGTATACGTGTGTGTGTATATATATATATATATATATATATATATATATATATATATATATATATATATATATATATATAT
>JAODUO010000096.1:180000-190000 GCA_025642075.2 Ridgeia piscesae | reverse complement strand
ATGTACACTTAACGTATACGACATAAAGCTGTTAGATTTAGCTGTTTTGTGTTTTGACTTCCCAAATGTGTTTTAGTTAGCGATCGTTGTTGGTAATTTCTAGTGATATATATATATATATATATATATATATATATATATATATATATATATATATATATATATATATATATATATATATATATATATATAGTTATAATACTATTATAACAATGTTACAAATTGGGCCAAAAGAGCATAACATTAATATCCATAGTTAGCTTACAAATTGGTTATGGTAATGATACGAATGTAATAATAATACTAATAATAACAACAACAATAACGACAAAGAGCTATCTTTAGACATCATGTGACAGCCGAAATTGAATCATGGGAATGTTAATTTACATAAATAAGTCTTGCGTTTTCTTTCAAGACGTTGGTATAATTTCTGATGATATGGAAGCCATCGGGATTATATTCCAGATGTTGGGTGAATTGCAGCTACAACAAATGCTCTTATCAATGACAACAGAATACGGCCACGATTTCAATTTCGTGAAATTAAATGCGAAATCATGTTATAGAACATATTTGTCGATGTTTTCATAATACATAATATTTTAGGCATAACTGACTTACGGTAACTATCCTTAAACTGTTCTTATGTACATATGGAATACAATTGTGTCATTATATTTAGCACGCAAATTTATACTTATATTTTTATTGGTATTTTATCTATTTAATTCAAAGCAACAGAACAGTTCCTTGCATGTATTTCGATGTGCCCACACTCATGTATACTGCGTATAATTTGTGGATGCTTCACTGTGATGGTTAACGATATATGGGCCAACTTGAAATGAAAGTATCGTTATACTGAAGCACGCATAAAGCGAAAACGTACACACCCAAAAACGCACGAAACCATAAACACACTAACGCAAATATGTAACCTATAATATATGTCTGTTTCCAACGTCAAACAATTAAATGAGGAAAAGGTAATGTAAATTGTTGGACTTCTTTACACAACGCATTATTCAAACAAACACAAAGGCCGCGGTTTTTATGTTGTGAATGTGTTATGACAGATCACGTTTCTTATTCTAATGAATTATTTTAGTACCTAAAACCAATTAATAACCCAATGATTAGTACGTAAAATCGTAAAATTGATGCTATATAAACAACATAAATATTATAGCGTAGATAATGTATTGTATTAATTTTGTCATGTTATACACAGACGCAAGCACATGCTCACAGACATGCACGCACGCACGCTAGCAATACATTTGGAATTGATATACCTTGTCAACATTACACATCACAAAGAGACTCCATCCGAAAGATGTTTACGAGAACGTACTCACTGTTTTAATGTTACGCTGCTTTGAAATCCATACGAGAAAAACCAACGTCAATAGTTTCCCTTTCTTACGTTTTGTACACCGTAATTCGCGTTCCAGTTTCAAATAGTGTTTACTTTAATACTAAGAATATTTTTTTATTTTTTAATTTAATTTCCCTCTCTCGTGATCTCAATAAATTTCAGTATCTTCCTTTCTCCATCACATTTTCAATCCCTTCTTGTTCCTGTTCATTCTATACTCACACTTTCTTATCTCTAATTCGTACGAACCTATATAAAATTAAACTATCTCCTGTCCGCGATATCAAACTTACAAACAACAAACGTATAAGTAATGGCACTGCTGTCAAGGAAATTACGTCACTTCCGGCGCCGCGGAAGCCGGTCGCGTGCCCACGACGTGTGCGGCCCAAGCCGGCGAGGCGGCGACATCGCGCGGCGTAACCCGATCCCCGTTAATGGCTATCTAGTTCAGCGGTTCATCGCGGCGCTACATACAGCGTCAACGCGCTGCCAGAGTCAGTCGGGCCGATACGAAGAATCATTATTAGATCGCCGACAAAGAATGATTATTTTCAGCCGCCGCTGTCGGCGTCTTGGCTTTGAAAACAATGAGGACACACGCTACCTATCGTGCGATGAGCTTCTTATCTCGTCTTATCTCGTCTTATTGCTTTCGTGCAGGTGCATGGAGCGCTACCAGGCGGCTCCGGACTCCGCCTACTTTATACACCATGGCCAGCCTCTTATTTTACAGACGTTTCCATGCACGCAGTGACGTCGTCTTTGTTTCTTGCGAATTAAACAGCGCTTGTGTCACGCCTGGATCGTGGTAAGACCACAGGACGCGTCAGAATGCATGAATGAAT
Source organism: Ridgeia piscesae (assembly GCA_025642075.2). Taxonomy (NCBI): domain Eukaryota; kingdom Metazoa; phylum Annelida; class Polychaeta; order Sabellida; family Siboglinidae; genus Ridgeia; species Ridgeia piscesae. The sequence goes on along the minus strand of JAODUO010000096.1, from coordinate 187,771 downwards.
GAATATTTTTTTTTGGAATCGTACAAACAAACAGTATGTATAAACAACAAATGTAACAATCAATTACATCATGTACGATTCCGGGCAGACAGCGGAGCCAATTAAGGTTGTTACCAGTTGGTTTATATAATAATTATTAATACGAAACCATTTCTCATAAATTAAACTGGTCGCTGCCAACCCTACCATAGCTGTATAAACAATGATGTTATAATAATACTTTCACGTGTACCCAAAATACTTATAGTTTTTTGCGATTGATCAGGTGTGTAAAACGTAACATTAATATTAAATTAAGAATGTTCAATTGACATGTATAGCAAACGTGTGGTAATACCAACTACCGACAATGACAAGGATATAATTACATACATATATGAACAGGTATTTTATTTTTGAATAAGCTGCAGCTAGCTCTTCATACTTCTTTTACAGAGATAGTTTACCTGCATTCTTCTGCAAGTCAGGCTTGGACTTTTTGCACTGACGCGATAAAATAGACATTTGGTGGAGACAATGACGGTATGGAACTACGGATAAATCATTTTCTTTGATTTAGTCCGGCGCGCGTCGCTTTTGTTAATGTTCTCGTGAGTACCCGGAGTAACATTCGGAAATGATTTAACGAAAACGTAACGAACTTGTTGAATTTAGCTCGCGAATGCTACAATGGTAGATATGTCGGAATATTTGTGATAGTGTTGGTAGCATTCAATATTTAATATCAACCAAAACTGAGCCACACTTTTTCTTGAATTTTGTTCGATACAAATTAGTAGGTTTTCTTCTGATTTTTCAACAAAACTGCACCATTTGCTCAAAAGACCTTTATTATAATCAATCAGTGATATATTCAATGTTTTGTATAATCAGTTTTTTGTATACTCAATCAGAAATAGGGGAGACATGTTTAAAGTGCATTGCCCCCCACACTGGGCTATGCAACATTTTTGTAGCATGTAAAGTTGGTATTTATAGCAAAACAACACGTTCCAAGTACAGTGTATGAGGAGAATGGACCTGATATATATATATATATATATATATATATATATATATATATATATATATATATATATATATATATATATTATATATTATTACATATATATTTATATTATATATATATGTATATATATATATATATATATATATATATATATATATATATATGTATGTGTGTGTGTGTGTGTGTGTGTGTGTGTGTGTGTGTGTGTGTGTGTGTGTGTGTGTGTGTGTGTGTGTGTGTGTGTATGTGATGTGTGTGTGTATGTGTGTATGTATGTGTGTATGTATGTATGTATGTATGTATGTATGTATGTATGTATGTATGTATGTATGTATGTATGTATGTATGTATGTATGTATGTATGTATGTATGTATGTATGTATGTATGTATGTATGTATGTATGTATGTATGTATGTATGTATGATGTATGTATGTATGTATGTATGTATGTATGTATGTATGTATGTATGTATGTATGTATGTATGTATGTATGTATGTATGTATGTATGTATGTATGTATGTATGTATGTATGTATGTATGTATGTATGTGTGTAATGTATGTATGTATGTATGTGTGTTATACTGTGTCATTATATTAGTAGATACAAAGAAAGACATAGTACAATTAAACGTAAAAGGGTCTCGTCATTGATCGAAATTATTAAGAAAACACTCAATGGACGTGTTATGCTCATATACTACACCAGTCGGTTAAATAAAATATAGCAATGTAATATATCAAATGGTTATCAACATGATTGATCAATTTCTTCCACAAACAATAAAAAGAAAAGAATCAGAGGACACGGAAGTACGTTAATGGTGGAGATGTATTTATTATATGTATATATATATATATATATATATATATATATATATATATATATATATATATATATATATATATATATATATATATTCTTTTTTTGAGCAATATTATAGTTTGTGATCACCTACATTGCGATCACAACAGTTCATAATTACAACCGATAATGGTGTAACTCTGCTATGGTTTCAGTTTGTCCAAGACAGTCCAATGCCAGCTGGATGCATGTTTATGCACTTGGTCTGTGTAGCCAAGAGAACACGTTAAGCTGGCACTCCTCAAATGTTAAATCCTGTTGACACGTGTATCCAAAACAAGTATATATTTATTTTGCCAACTCCGTGTTCGCTCTAAGAGGACTGTTAATCACCAAACTGTATATCCTTCCCTTCCGGTGTAGTATTTCGCAACTAGTCTCTGCCCTGTCGGCCCACGGGTAGGGGGCAGTCGTCGCCCTATCTCCCCCTAGGCAGGGGGTACTGCTACCGGTGGCCACTGAGACACAGGGTAAACACCAGGCGCAGTCATTGTCATCGTGTTTACGTAATCACCCCAGCTCGGCCCAGCGGTAAGTCGTGTGGTTTCGTCATAGCGAGATCTCGTTAACGCGCTATCAGAACTGTATTGTTACGCGTTCGTGGCTGTGACTTTATTTATGTTTGCGCAATCAGTGATTAGACGCGTTGAATTATTGCCCCAATATTGTTTTAAGCTCGCCGTTGACGATAGGGGAGACACGCGACCCGTTACCCAAACAGTTTGTGCAGATAATTCTTCAAAACTGACACGCGAGAGACACATTCCTGTAACAATTATGAGATTAGTACAGTGTTAATCAATTAATTACACCCATGACGTCACCCAACACGACCGAATGTAACTGGTGCGAATGGATCACTAAAGAGGGCAGCAGAGTAGGATATTGTTAAACTTATCAGTAACTGAATACATGGATTGTGCGTAGTTAGCATTACTTGCTATATATATATATATATATATATATATATATATATATATATATATATATATATATATATATATATATATATATATATATATATATATATATATATATATTTATATATAATATAAAATATATATATATATATATTATATATATATATATATATATATATACGTATATATATATATATATATATATATATATATATATATATATAATTACACATATATATAAAAACCTATGTATATACATACATACACATATACATATATACATATACACACATACATACATTCAGTCAAATCGTCATGTATATTACCATAACACAACATTTCAAATAATATATATATATATATATATATATATATATATATATATATCATTTGCTATCTTGTGTTAGGTAATATACATGACAATTTGGCTACCTTTCGAACAAATGTTTCACCGATGCTATTTTTTTATTTCAGCCGTTCTTTGGCCGTTTGTTTAGTGACTTACCAAAATAGCTGAAGGTTCTTATACAAAAAGTATACACGCTTCGAATCGCAAGGAAACACCGCCAGAGTGTTATTGAAAATGCCGTCTGAAGAAAAAAACAAAGGCGCCGAGGTCACGTCTTTGCAGACTGAACCTAAACAGCACATACGTTTGGAACCAGATGTTCAAAGAATGAAAATATTTATATCTTCGGCACGAATATAAATATTTATTTTTGGTCGCACGCGTCCTGTAAGCAAACTGACGACAATGCTGCTTATCTCCGGTCGATCGAGCTAACTCGTCATGTTAGTTTATAGCTTCCTATGTTACGACGTGCAAATGTACGTCGTTGCCTTTGCGTTGATATATTAAATCATCGTTTGTTTATATAAAGAAACATTGAGTGAAATCCAAGATGGCTGATAGATTTGTCTGGACATTACTATAAAAAACGTTTACTTTCATTAACTATTTGCCGCCTTTAAATACGTGGTTTGGCGAGAAGCGATGAACAAGACAGGGAATATACCAGAACACATATAAACACATCGCATGTAGCATTTAGTAATACAATAAATATGTTTTATGACGCCACCATAGTTGTGGTTGATATATGTTGGTTAATATCGGAAACACCGTCCAATGTTCGCACTTTGTGCAGTACCATAATAGATAATCTTCCTTGTTTCACGGGAACAAATCTGCCTCTTTGTACTATTCAGCAGTGCAAATAACAACTTGCTCTTCTACACGACACGACACGGAACCACCGCTGATGCTATCCGACAGCTGCGGTGTTCTATGTCTCGAATCTCGACAGAGACCGTCGGTTGAAGTTCAAAGATTTGTTCGTCTATTGAAGTCGCCACATCCCGAGCGACGAGTGTTTGTAAACATTTTAAACTCGACAGTGTGAGTGATATGCAGCTGGCGGCAGATGGACATCGACTCGGCGACGTAGGAGCGTGGTTTGACGGGTGGACCGTTTGACGAGTAAGCACGACGTTGAAGGTTGTTACGTCTAACTACATAGCGAGAACGTATGATAGTGCATCACTTTGTACTTTGCATTTATTTATGTCGATATATCACGACACACACGTAGTGTAAACAACACAGTTGAAGTTGTAATGAACACACAGAAAGAACAAAGGATATCAGATAATGTTAGATCGTATAGAAACATGTTCTTTGAAGCGACCGAGCATTCTTATTTTCATACGTCCAGTAATATGTATTTCAAAAATTGATTTCCACTGTAAATTAGTTATAAAAACCTTTAGGAAAGAAAGTAAACTAATGCTTGGCACATTCCATGGAAACACGATAATATCGATAAACCGGTCATTTATAAAACATGCAAAATTTCAATGCAAATTCCAATTATTTATGAAGTTATCTTTGATTGCACGTAGAGCACCGCTTGCATCTGCGACAGCTGCATGTGATTTGGGACATGTTGTTTTAACTGTTGTAACCAACCACCTTTATGTTAAGACATTAAGCAACAAGTTGCTGCATGCAATATCACAGTTTTATGTAGAGATTCTTATTTATTCTGGACTAAATGGTTGCGTTTATCTGCTCGTTTCAGAGCTAGATATATTTAACGCCGGGTTATTGTTCTGCCCTCAATTATGTTTGTCTAATTTTAGGGTGCTCTACATGTTCATACACCAAAAAGTAAAAAAACATTTCTTTTTATCTCTATTGGAGTATATAATTACGTATGGTTCTTCAGAAGAAAACTTATCTGAATAAAATGTAATACTAAAATGTAGCTACATGGCCAAAATATGACAAACTATAAAATGTAAAAAAAGCCTTCACACCACACATGTATGCTATTATGTAGCATAGTGAGCTATCGGTATAATAAATATACTAGTACTTGCTGATTACATACACAAAATTAACTTTGTATCATAATTCTTTCAATTAAAAATAATTAAATATGTTGACCCCAGTTCCAATGGTCAAGAGAAAGTTAAATGACTGCAGTTATCAAAAGCAGTACCGTCTGGACCAAAATACATATTTTATTTCAAAGTTACAAAACAATTGTAATTAAATTACAGGTATTTAAGTTCCGGTTAATATTTAATAAAATAAGAGTAATTAAATATTAAGAAACATTTGCATACAAATATAGGAGCATATATGCGTCTGTTTCATTTATACCAAATAACCTGTAGCTATCAGACATTTGCCCGTGTAACTCAGATTCTCAAACTTCAGTTAAAACCCTTCTAAAGACATTTGATTTTTCAATGGAGGTATGGAGTTTTTCAAGCCTGATTTGAAGGCTCTCACGTAAAAGTGAAATATAAGAAAGACAATTTGTAGTTTAATATCTTAAAATTATAAGTAGTTTTTAACTTCCCCAAAACATCCAAAATCACTGGATGTCAGTGGTAATTGTGGACTGGCCGTGCTCTACATTCAAATGAACCATAATTTCATAAATAATTGGAATTTGGGATTGGAACTTTGAAAGCTGCCATCATTTAAATAAATGTAAACGCGGGTGAAATTTAAATCAATATTGGTGTCGGTCTTGCGGTGATCTCTGGTTGAGTTTGCAAGGTATCTATTTGTAAAAATTAACCCCTCATATAGGAACAACAATAAAAACATTTACCACCAGTTAGATAATCACAAAACACTCGCAATCTCGAGTTTTATGAAGACATTACTGGCAGTGTACTCGTTGTTGGATCACGAATATATCCAGTTAATGTATGCGCTTTAATTAAGTAGATATGGAATCTGCCACTCAGAAGCACAAAAGAGCATTTAACGTTCCAGAGGGTATAACATGTTTTCAAGTAACCACCGCCGTAAATCAACGTTATCACCCTTCATCTGCGAGAGCTATCACCGCCAACCCCTGGAGCCGACCTTTGTTGACATTTATCCACTTATTGTCTGTTATGTGACCACAGCTGTGCGCACAAAAGACGAACATCGTCGCGGATTCACTAACGTCAGATTTACGTACGCTTACATCCGACTTAAAAGTCAAACATGCGATAGATTAGTGGCTGTGATGCCATGAACGCCAAGCCCCGAACAATCTGGACATGTCTACGGTCCCACAAGAGACATGTTCTCACGTAACGTCTGCCGGCATGATCACTGAGTGCGATCGAGTTAGTGAACAAATGGACGGACATCAGGCACAATAACAGCATCTTTACCGGACGTTTTCGTCTGCGCGCTGTGTGGCACGGTGCTGGTCTTAACCGGAATTATCACAGTTTAATTAGCGTTCGACTGGGATGAAAGCGCGCAAGATCAGGCGCAGGGCCTTTACGTGTTGTCGGGCGGCCTTTACTAAGTATCCGTGCCGGGTCGCCTAATGCCCGTCATTATCGCGCCCCCAACATGAAGCAAGCAAAAGCGCTTCGGGAGATTTATGAAGCGATCCCGCGCTTTGTGCCACTTCCTCTAATAACACTAACGACAGGATTAAAAATTGATTAAGTCTAATTTTTGCACGTTCGCAGCGCATTGTACGCGGCCGGTCTCGGTCGACCCATCATCGCCGGGACATTAGTTTAAATCGTTTACGCGTCTCCCGTTGAGAGGAAACCTACACCCATTGATGGATTCGGCCGTAAATGCGTTTCTTGCATTCACAGCTAATAGTACTTCTTCGGCGGCGGTCGTTGGTCATAAACCACGCCAATAGGGGCGACCGCCGTCTTTTCGCCGACCAAGACACATTTCGTATTCATTACACACGTTTCCGAGCGCGAATGTCTCCTGCGATGGCCAGCAACACTTGCAGAGAGATGTTGACGGCATCCCTTTGTGCCAATGTGGACACGTTCGGATGATCGATGCGTTTAACAATCAAACATGTATTGTCGAGTGCGATAGGCCAGCGCGGCTAATGAGGAAATGTCATGAGGAATATCGATATTCTAGTCTTCTCCTTCCGCTTGGATGGAGTCTTACGAGCTACGTCTTAACATCCACGTTCACTTACAATCTTTTACTCAGTTGAGTAATATTTAATACAATTCATTCCTATACATTCACGGGCTTTCTTTTTCTCTGGTTTATCATTACCATTTGATCGATGATTTACATAAATTCTTACACGAAAAACAAATATTGTTAATTCGGAAAGATATATATATATATATATATATATATATATATATATATATATAATGTTCATGTTGATATCTTATACTTTAATTATTGACCCATAAATAAAAGGATAATAGAACTAAACATACATTTGACAAACGCATGATATAGGGCCTAATGTGATTGAAAAAATACTGAGAAGACAAAATAAACATAGTTTTTATAATGAATATATATTTTTAGAAATATGGATGCTACGTTTTCACAGTCACTTCAAGAAAATATAAACATATACTGTATTGATTAGAATTACTAGATTTTGTTATTTAACATAATCAATAATATACCCAGCTATATAATAGTTTGGAATTAACCTATGTATAAATTA
>JAODUO010000096.1:167500-175000 GCA_025642075.2 Ridgeia piscesae | reverse complement strand
TTGTTACAGTTCAACGATGTATTCAGGTAAATACATAGCTGATGTGTGTACGACATACAACGACACTGTGTAAAAACCACACATAACACTAATGGCGCGAGACACGCTTACCGATATAACTTCAAAGTATATCACCAACCGATACGTTATGCAGATATACACTACTGATCCGATAAGTTATTTCATGTTCGCCTCGACTTAAACGTCTATACATATTCGATTATTGAATGTATTGCAAAGGAGCAAGATATACTGGTGTACACATGCTTGTCTGACCATTGAATCTATTTTAGGTTCATTATCTTAGTTTAGGGTTGTCATATATACGCTGATACAGAGCATTGCGATTACACGTTTTTGTAAAAAAATATTTCTCAGATGATAACCGTAATGTATTCACATTAATGAATTTAATCGATACGATATGTGATAAAAATATAATCATCAACTTCGTTCTTCCAAATAATATTGTAACATGTAATACATTTGCTTCCTATATTTTCATAATATTATATATATATATATATATATATATATATATATATATATATATATATATATATATATATATATATATATATATACTATTACACAACTACTACTACTAATAATAATAAGAGTAACAATATCATAATAAAAGTAGATGCTATTTTATCGTGCAGTTAATCATTTTATCAATATATGTGGCACGCATAATTGGAATTACGTTTGGTGATAGATGTTGTCCTGAAAATAGAACAAACACCATCAAACAACTAACAAATTGGAAGTATTTGCGCTTGCGTCGTAAACCAGATTGCCTCGTTATATAGCTACTCTAGGAAAGTTTCCCATTACACATTTCAACGGGGGTTCCCGTCTACAAAGAACAGTTACCCCGGGACTCTATAGTCGTCGTCTGCGGCTATACCAGGCAGGTGCACGGTGTCTCCACAGGTGCCCGGCTTGACGCCTGCACCTGCGACCGCCGGGGACCGAGAGTGACAGTCTTAGACCCGTCTCCAAGACTCCAGCGGCGGACAAGACACGGGACAAATCACCGACGAACGAGCAGCTTTGTTCGTCTTTGAGAATCGCATGTAATGTTCATAATTATTCTCACACTAGGCCCATCCTTCGAGCTCGTCAGGTGCCTTGCGACGATTGATAGCGTGGGTGAATCACTCTGCTCGCAGGTGCCTCTCGCTCTCATACATACTAGACAGTTTATGGTGAAAACAGAGAAGATCGCAGTTAAAAACGGCAGTTACTGAAAACCGATAACATGGCGCCGGCGTAGCTTGTTCTATGGCGTATTTCCACGTATGTCGGTTTTTTATTGTGTTTTACGACTAATGCTTATAACATAACCGATGTTGTAAGTCGTTTTTGTAGGGCACCCACAGCGGAGGTGCCAAAGTGCAGAGTGCCAAGAGAAACTGTTCCATTTAGAAACGCATTCCCAATGCTGGTATTTCCGGTGTTTTTGTATGAACCTATCCTATATAGTATTTGTATCTTAAAATGTAGACATAGTTATCCTTTTAGCCGCAACAAAGAATGATGCATGCGTTTAAGTTTGTGTTTTACGAAATAAAATACCTCGCCATATAATGTAAGTAGTAATGTCGGAAATGTTTAAAATGTAAATGAGAAAACATTAAGTTAATAACCAGCTAGTAAACAGCATATATTCACGATATCTTTCAAATACATAGAATTGCAATGTACTAAAATGCAAGTTCAGGACGTATTATATAGAAACGTTTTCAAGAATGGTATAGTGCGCTTTTCTAAGAGTTTAGTTCAACAGTCACAACAATGACAATGATAATTACAATAAATTATACCAAAAAGCTGAATGTTCAAATGTAAAGTAGTGATGAAATGATGAAATATATATATATATATATATAAATGATAATATATATATATATATATATATATATATATATATATATTCAATTTTACTTCACTTTGTAATATTTAATTATCATTGTCATTGTGTATCATACAATATATAGCGTATATATATATATATATATATAATATAGTATATATATATATATAATATATAATATTATATATATATAATATATATATATATATATATATATATATATATATATATACGCCTATATATCTGCTATGACTACACTTGTTTGCGTCAGTTTTGAAGGATGGACAATGTGGATGGAACGATTGCAGGTTACTTATACATTCCTAGCATTACGTACACTCGACACACACTGTTGAAACGATGGTGGCATACGATTGAAAGAATCAGTCGTCGGCTGCGTTTCGTCTATGAAGAAAGCAATCGTTAATGCAACATCACCTCTTTGCGTCGCTTATGCGCAACCTCGCCGACAGAGGCACGGAACAGTGCGACGCTAAATAACTCATAGCGATAATTATCCTCTGCGGAACGCTGCGTGTCGCGTAGACTTGCTGTTATATATATTTCATTGTGCGTACACGTTTAGTCGTTTTAATTGATTACGTTTGACATTCATCTTTTCATTCGGTGACAACCTGCTCGGGAACGAGTACGGCGTCTTCACACCGTCCGTGTTTGTCGGAGCACCCGGGACGCGGGTCTCCGGGGACGGCCAACACCTGACGGCATAAAACACGACGCTCATTTGTATCCGCTGACGAGGAGCGAAGCGTGAGTGCTGCGTTTTACACGCTTCCCGCAGCGAGCCGCAGAGGCGACACAAAGACGACACTCCATCAATCCGAACGCATGCCTCTTTATGAAGCCGGCGCATTTGACGTTGCGCCGGGACACGTTCCTCCCACGAGCGATGCCGCAGGTGCGGACCGGGCGTCCCGCGCCGAGCCGCCGATTGTCCGAGCGCTGATCCCACGATCCACAGTTGTTCTCCAGATCGTCGCGATCCGTCGTAGGATCGTCCGGGCGCTTCCGCGGTCGTTCTCGTTTCGATCCGCGCACAGCACGAATGGTTCTGGCGAGCCGATCGACGGAGCTTCCAAGCCGCAGAGCGATAATGCAGCTGCACGTGGAGGCGCCATCATTGTGAGCGAGCGCAGGAACTTCAAGCTGTGCCGTGTCGAGTTGCCGCTTAATTTAGTGTCCAAATTTCGAATAAATCACATCGCAGGAAACACGCCCGGCCGATGACAGAAAACGGATGCTGGCCGTAGACGACGCATTGTTCCGGCGTCGACAACTCGCGCGTCGTATGAATCCAAGCCCGACGATTAATTATCGTAAATTACATGTTTAATGGACGTGGATTACAAATAGCCGAATACACTACTGAAAAATCGGATGGAGTAGACCATACTGTGTTCACTAAATTTATAATGCATTTTCTTTCATTTAAATGATTTTACTGATAATATCTAATGTGAAAATTTCCACGCGGAACGCAGAACCTTTTAGTTTAGATTTTGTCAATGTAATAATAAACACGTTGAAACAGAACTCTGAAAGATGCTAAAAACATACCCACGGTTATATTCATCAATAACTTTCAAAATACATGCTGGTTTAACAATGGATTACGGCGAAATTATCGGTTTGTACGAATTTGCGCGACAGACAGCTATGCTCTACAGATGATCATTCGATTTGCAGTATTCGTTAAAACTGGTAATATATATGCCAGAGAACTCTATAAATACTTATCTTTCATTCTCTAGCAAAAGGACAGTAACAAGTAATAACCTTTATATATATATATATATATATATATATATATATATATATATATAAAGATTATTATATATATATATATATATATATATATATATATATATATATATATATATATATATATATATATATATATATCAATAAAGGTTAATTACTTCGTACAGTGTTGATAGATAAATATATATGTATATATATATATATATATATATATATATATATATATATATATATATATAAAGATATTCAGAAATTATTCAGCAATTATCAGCAATGTTTATTTTTCTCCTGCTATATAAATTATAATTCGTTTTTATGTAAAGTCCTACCACTTGTCCGGTCTCACATAATGTTTTGTGACCTCCAAGAGTAGGTGATTACAACTTAAAACGTAATACCGCTCTCACGCACGCCGTCAATGTACACAGACTTCATTAAAATGATAATAATACATGTAAACAATACTCATTTTCTCCCAAACCTAAATGGAAATCTGCCTCATCGCTGGCGCTGTTGTGCTGCTATGGCGTCTTGACACGAACATATCCGATAGGTAGAAAGTACAGAAAATACAAAACATATCCCACAAAACATTTCTTTCACTTCCCGTCGTCAGCTCATGCGACCGCCCGCTTTCTTCGACCGAATGGGGCCTCGCTCGGTCCGTCACACCTCAGTCGGTCCGTCAGCCACTGTCACCCTCCCTCTCCACAACCCCACCCCCCTCTCCACATCACCCGTCACCCGGCGGATTAATTTCTAATTTATAACACTCGTCGCGCAAATTAAGAAACCCGAAGCGACGCGTTCCCACACGCCCGGACAATGGCCGACAAGCGGGGCAACATCGGGTCACGTGTAATGATGTACGTAGCGGGGATCTTATGGGAGACGAAGTCGTTGAGCTGGAGACGAGCGTGGTCGCTTAACAACGGTCGCTTCGTTGAGGCGAGAGCGAGAGAAAGCGTGCATTCACGCCCGCAGAACCGGTGCTCGAACAGCGTAAACGGCGAATCAGTGATGGTCTTTTACACGCGAGAACACGTGTTTCTAGCGAGAATTGTCGCCGGGTAAAAGTGAATTGTGCGACTGATTAGTCTTGCTGAATGGTGTTGAGTGGGCCCGCTTCATTGGGGCGTTTCAACGACAATCGAATGGCTGACAATCGCCGTTCACGACACGGTCGTTGTTACCGGAAGCGGTTGCTAATATGTGATTGAGCGAAACATTAAATTGTTCGCGTAATTTTGATAAAATTACAAATATAAAGATTTTTTGCACATCGGGCAGTTGGTTCACCGACTATTTAATATTAATAAAGTCATAACTGCGGTTTTAAACACCCCATGCTGTCGAGAATAGAATGTTTTGGAAGTAAACGAATCAGAAAAACTTGCGCATCTCTGATGAAATGTAATATCAACATTTACAGAAACCACCACAGATAAGTGCTTCATGTTATTAAATCTGAATTGTTTATTTAAGGTTATATACGTCCTCGTGGTTTCCAATCTTGAGGATAAGTAACGTGTTTTATTTCGCGAATCCAGTTACTTGAGGTAAAATACATAATGTATAAAATAGTTTATATAACACCAGTTGTCGATCTAGCAAGACATGCACATTTTGTATTGTCGAAATAATTAATTTATGTCATTCTTTACACCCTAGAAGAGGCCAATTGCATGCATGTGTTTTCATTGGATGGTTTTGCTAAATGAATAGTAAAGAAGACTAGGGAAAACGCGGGCTCAATGAGCGAGCCATATTTGACAAATACACATAGCCGCAAAATATCCGTACCCCTCGGTAATTAACATTATTATGTTAACCGTTACCATATTGTAGTAGGTTGCACGTCATTTTTCGTTTATAAAAGATCCTAATAACATCATTTTCGACTGAACAAATAATATTTGTTTTATAGTCAATTCACATTTTAAATGTTACCGTAGCTAGTTTTCAAATGTTTTAATCACTATAATTACCGAAAGCTTTCGAAAAGTTACATTGATTGTGGAAAACGATTAACGTAATAATAATAATATTAGTAACATAAATCAACATCCCAGGGGTGATTTTTTTATACAAATAACAACAGTAATTGGCCAAATGTCTTAATCACTATAATTACTGAAAGCTTTCGAAAAGTTACATTGATTGTGGAAAACGATTAACGTAATAATAATAATAATAGTAACATAAATCAACATCCCAGGGGTTGATTTATTTATACAAATAACAACAGTAATTGGCCAAATGTCTTAATCACTATAATTACCGAAAGCTTTCGAAAAGTTACATTGATTGTGGAAAACGATTAACGTAATAATAATAATAATAGTAACATAAATCAACATCCCAGGGGTTGATTTTTTTATACAAATAACAACAGTAATTGGCCAAATGTCTTAATCACTATAATTACTGAAAGCTTTCGAAAAGTTACATTGATTGTGGAAAACGATTAACGTAATAATAATAATAATAGTAACATAAATCAACATCCCAGGGGTTGATTTATTTATACAAATAACAACAGTAATTGGCCAAATGTCTTAATCACTATAATTACCGAAAGCTTTCGAAAAGTTACATTGATTGTGGAAAACGATTAACGTAATAATAATAATATTAGTAACATAAATCAACATCCCAGGGGTTGATTTTTTTATACAAATAACAACAGTAATTGGCCAAATGTCTTAATCACTATAATTACCGAAAGCTTTCGAAAAGTTACATTGATTGTGGAAAACGATTAACGTAATAATAATAATAATAGTAACATAAATCAACATCCCAGGGGTTGATTTTTTTATACAAATAACAACAGTAATTGGCCATGAAATGTGTGGTGCCAACGGTGCCAACACGTGATCGTATATCGTTCCATATCGATAACTAACAACAATATGTCGGTTTTGTGATTTACTCTACAACCTATCCTCATCTAAATATAACTAGAAACAAGTGTTGACACGCATACAATATTGGTTGAGTGGAGCGCGGCTCCAGATTCCCCTCGACCTTCCGTGCGACGCTCCGTGAGACTCGCGCAGTGTCACATCCATCAATGTCAGCGTCCGTCTGCTATCGACCCATAACCATAGCCCACGGCTATAGCCCGTAATCCAGCACTTTTGGCGATTATGCTCGATGCATGATGAGAAGTGTCTATATATCTGTGAGCAATGTGCACACGGAGAGATAAAGATAAGTTCCTTGTCATATATCAACAAGATGATGGTCCGTATTGAAATGGTCAGTAGCGCGTCACATTCATATCGCGAGAGAATGTTGGCAAATGTTTCAGTAGCGATGCTTTGGACGGAGTGACGTGTTTGACTTTAGGGTAAATTCTAGGAGCTTAGCATTTCACCATTCCTTCCACGCAGAACGTTGCCTTACTAAAATTACTCGATTACGTATGGTTACTTTTACATGGATTTTGTAAGCGCATGTAAACACTTATTATTATTGAAAGAAAGGATGTACGCAGTCATTTTATTAAGTCACTATATCACTTGATGACGTCAGTGCCTGTCGTGAAGAACACAATCAACATTCACCATCATTCAATCATTCACCAGAATAATATAAAATGATGTATCACACAGTAGAATGTATTAAACATGTTGTAGGGATAATATTATGTCGTATTCTGTTACACCACATCTAAATTAGCTCATGTTGGATTATATATATATATATATATATATATATATATATATATATATATATATATATATATATATATATAAAATATTATATATATATAATATATATAATATATAATATATATAATATATATATATAATATATATATATATATATAT
>JAODUO010000096.1:125000-160000 GCA_025642075.2 Ridgeia piscesae | reverse complement strand
GCATCCCCTGCGGCTTCGTTGTTTCCCGGCGTTTGCTGTCTTTGGCAGTCGGCCAGGCCAGCCTCCAGTCGCACGAAATGCCCAGCCCTCACACTCGCTAGTAATCTTTACATTAGGCTGAATTGTATCTTAATCTCTTCCCTCAGGTCAATCCTCCTCCTCCTTGTTCCCAGCCCTCTTTACTTATATATTTCCTCGAATCCACCCCTGCTCGTACCGGGCGGCTCGAGGCCATGTAGACAGGTCAATGTGACTTTCCCCGCCACCCACATCCTCCCCCGCTCCCACCATACTCGGGAATGGGAAGACGAGCCGCCGCAGTGTATTGTAATCAATGATATCTGTTTGCAATCGAACAGGTATTGATTACCCTTCCTCATTTAAACGTACGACGTTAATTCAGGTCGTAAGATATATATTTACAACGTCTTTAACCATTTGAAACATATCAAGTGCATTCGGGAACCTGTCTTGTTTCTGGAGCTGTTCATACCCCGGGGACAAACCGCCACCCCGGCGCTACATGCTCACGCTCTCAGAACTTTCCCATTCAATCTCGTTGCACACTGCCTGGCCGCCAGGGCTACTCCCTCTTAAATTCCTCTATGGTTTCCACGTGTTACGCTCTCGGACGCCTAACCCCAAGGCGAACTCGCAAAAAACAGTTCCTTTTTCTTGCACTGCCACCTAATGTCCATGTTTTTACGAAAGACATATATATATATATATATATATATATATATATATATATATATATATATATATATATATATATATATATATATATCTTCTAAAAACCTTGAAACGTGTTTTATCTTATTGCATTACCAAATTACTATTTTACTATAATCTTTACTTGGATTCAGATATATAAAAATATATAGCCATAACTATAACTATAATGTTTATTTACCTCATGCAAGTAGGTAAAAGACTTGTTGAAAGTACATCAATTTCGTTAGTACATTTATACAAGCATACATACACACATTATTTCATGTTTACATACTATTAGACTTTACGGTAGACTGACAACACATATAAACGTGTGTACCTATAATTATTGTTGTACCAAAAATACACGCAATCATATAACATTTTACAAACTGGCGTCGGTAGCGCCTATAAAGACAATAATGTCGCTGCCACGATAATTTTCATGGTGAAGAGTAATATGGTTTGTTACACAATGTGTCTAACCCATACGTTTATTTGGAAGTGTTTGCTTGAAGTGAGAAAGTGTGTGGTTGTGTGGTTGTGTGGTTGTGTGGTTGTGTGGTTGTGTGGTTGTGTGGTTGTGTGGTTGTGTGGTTGTGTGGTTGTGTGGTTGTGTGGTTGTGTGGTTGTGTGGTTGTGTGGTTGTGTGGTTGTGTGGTTGTGTGGTGGTGTGGGGGTGTGGAGGTGTGGAGGTGTGGAGGTGTGGAGGTGTGGAGGTGTGGAGGTGTGGAGGTGTGGAGGTGTGGAGGTGTGGAGGTGTAGGTGTAGGGGTGGAGGTGTGGAGGTGGGGGGAGGTGTGGAGGTGTGGATGAGTGTGGAGGTGTGGAGGTGTGAGGTGTGGAGGGGGTGTGGAGAGGGGTGGAGGTGTGGAGGTGTGGAGGTGTGGAGGTTAGGTGTGGGTGTGGAGGTGGTGTGGATATATATATATATATATATATATATTTTATATATATATATATATATATATATATATATACTATATTTAAGATAAGTTTACAAATTTCTCGTGTCTGTCACAACTCATGTTCTTGGTAAAACTTGGTAAAATATGCTGTATACAATTTGAGCCATTTGTAATTCGCAATCAGTAACCTGCCGTTAATGAGTAGCAAAGTAGTATAACATTATGTCCCTCAGAATACCGCGTCTGTCACAATGTGAATCTTTATTACCATGGAAACAAGGGTATGTGTGAAAAGTTCACTATATTGTTTTGCTCAGCAAACCCAATTCAAGCTTTGTGCATAATATGTTGCAATATTGGGAGAACTATGCTATGTGTGGTTTACAACGAGATAAGCACCGATGCCTACTTCTGGAATGTTTCTACCACTACAATTTATATTTTCATAAAGATAATAATTATGACAGTTGTTACACTTCTGAATTTTGTCACACAGATGGCAAAATTTTAGAATTGAAAAAACCATTTCAAGATAAAGGTAATGTACAACTTTATGTGAGTCGACAATGATTCTATGAAATATATATATATATATATATATATATATATATATATATATATATATATATATATATATTATATATCACTGTTATAATTATTATAAGAAGGTGGTCTAACTGATACAATTTATCATTAATAAATATCAAATATCATTTATGAATAATATATAAATATATATATATATATATATATATATATATATATATATAAAATGAATTACACATAATAAATATATCAAATATAATCAAATATAATTAAAATAAAATATATATTACATATAACTATATATTACATATATATGCATTGATAGACTATATATATATATATATATATATATATATATATATATATATATATTATATATATATATATATATATATATTATATATATATATATATTATATTAATAAAATATATATTACATAAACATAATATGATATATAATACATATATATATATATATAATATAATATAATATAATATAATATAATATAATATAATATAATATAATATAATATAATATAATATAATATAATATAATATAATATAATATAATATAATATAATATAATATAATATAATATAATATATATAATATAATATAATATAATATAATATAATATAATATAATATAATATAATATAATATAATTTATATATATATATATATATATATATATATATATATATATATATATATATATATATATATATATATATATATCAACAATTCCAGTTCATATATAATATATAGCTAATACTACATATACAGTCACAATTTTACGTTCCACAATAGCCAAGAGCTCAAAACCATATACTAATTATAATTATTTAATACACACACATACACATACACACACATACACATACACATAATATATATATATATATATATATATATATATATATATATATATATATATATATATATTACTTACTTTACTCACCTACTAAAATACATTGTAATACGTGAATAGAAACTACTTAGTGATCATGTATAAATGTTAATATTTGCTTTACATACTTAATGTTATTTTTGTTATACACAAGTGTTTTGGTGATATATATATATATATATATATATATATATATATATATATATATATATATATATATATATATATGTATGTGTGTGTGTGTGTGTGTGTGTGTGTGTGTGTGTGTGTGTGTGTGTGTGTGTGTGTGTGTGTGTGTGTGTTGTGTGTGTGTGTGTGTGTGTGTGTGTGTGTGTGTGTGTGTGTGTGTGTGTGTGTTGTGTGTGTGTGTGTGTGTGTTGTGTGTGTGTGTGTGTGTGTGTGTGTGTGTGTGTGTGTGTGTGTGTGTGTGTGTGTGTATTCAAATAATTATAATTAGTATATGGTTTTGAGCTCTTGGCTATTGTGGACATCACAGTAAAATGATGTGTAGACTGTATATGTAGATTATGCTATTATATATGAACTGGAATTGTTGATATATATATATATATATATATATATATATATATATATATATATATATATATATAGTCTACAACTCCAGAGAAATTTCACGATGCACGAGCTGGTGCAATCCTTGTTAAGTGGTATTTAGTGTGGTATTAAAATGAAAAGTTAATGTGTGAAAATAACTAGCGCACGCGTTGTATTTCTCTTTTGGAAAAATCGTACCGATTGCATCTGCGAAATAAAATAGCGCGCCTGCTCGCGTACACACATTCGGTTTTCTATGATATCGGTGGGCAACAAAGCGGCTTAATGCGTGCAAAAACGCCTGCCTTGACGATAACCAATCGCATTAGTTTGAAAACACGTTTTTGTCTGCACTTATCGGCACCTCAGACTTCATGGCTTCCTGTGTTTCTGCCACCATGTTGACTGACAATAAACGACGGGCCGTTGTCGCTGCATTGTTCGTCGCAGCGATGACGTACACTTAACCCCAGCCTAACTGATGAACTTCTGGGAGATCGACATGGGCAGGACTAATTGCCGGATCACCATTTGTGCGTGAAACATACCCATACACAGGTCGGTTCTTGGCAGCACGCTTTTCGGCACGGTTCTCTCATGCACAGACGAACATATATTCACGTAACTCCCTATAATTACTAAATGACAAACATTCATCCAAGTTCGCCTTTTGCATAACGTTTCCAAGACCGTTCATTAATGTGTAAATAACTTATATCCACACCGTGAAAATTATTCAAAATGTAGACGAACAAAATATATTCCACTGACATATGTTTTATACCCAATATTTATTTCACATTGGAAATTGGACCAATGAAAACAGTAAGAAAACCGTTATTTAACAAGATTTAACAAGATTGCCACCTAGAGATTCAACTCTAGATGGCAGGTGGACTAGGAAGCCATTTGGCTTATCGAGAGTCCAACCTATCTATCTAAGTATACCCCGCCCTTCTTAGGTATATGTCAATTTTATTTTTAAATATATTAACACTGCTAGCACCTACACAATCAGCTGATAATCTGTTCCATTCGTTTACTGTTCTTTGTGAAAATTTTCTAATATCTAGTCTACACTGCTTCTTTGCTAATGTAACTCCATGTCCTCTAGTCCTTCTCTCTTCCTTGACTGTGAACAAATATTTCTGTCAATATTTTCATATCCATTCAATATTTTAAACACTTCAATCTGATCTCCTCTCAATCTTCTGGTTTCTAGTGTTGTTAAGCCACATTCTTTTAGACGCATTTCATAACTAATATTCCTGAGTTTTGGTATCATTTTGGTTGCTCTCCTTTGTACTCTTTCTAGCATATCAATATCCTTCTTGCGATATGGCCTCCATGATTGTATCCAATATTCTAAGTGAGGCCTAACTATTGTTTTATTCAGCGGTAACTCAACCGGAGAACACGTGCACGCGGAGTTTACTGCGACTAAACAGCGTGTCGCCACAGCTCCGTGCACGCCATATATCTTCGTATTTCAGGAAAGCTTCTTTTATGGCAGCCAACCGTTGTTATTTATGTTTGTGCATCCATTTTTACGCAACGCGCGACAAAGAGAGCGGGCAATAAACGTGCTGCGCTGATAAAACCAACGCGGTTTATGGGAACTACGCTCGTCAAACTATACCATACGTAGCCGGTGACAAGATAAATTATACGTACACGTAATTATGAAACAAAATACGCTGATTACAACAGGTAGCTCGTTATGTCGCCGGTAAGCGTAACTAAATACCCTGCAGACACTCAATAGTTTGTATAAACCCGTTGGATGGCGCCTGTGTCGATTATGCATCCAATTGTGTTTGGATTGGACATACTCGTTTTGCGCTGAAAAATCCAGCCAATGAATGTTTTAATATAATTGTACGCAAACGTATTTAACGAGGAGTTCGGTATTTAGTGTAATCTTACTTGGCCAAAATAGTGCTGCCACATAATGAGAGATACTTCGTTATTCCAAATTGTTTTAATAATCCCGCCATCTACCGGATTGTATAAAATAAGCTCAATTACGCAGGGTCCGTAATGCGGCGCCACTAGTAGGCACACCAGATAGTCTGGAAACGAAGACGACTACTTGTATCGAATATGAATTGCTATCCTGTATTGGGATTACCAATTAAACGGACATTTCAAGCAAATTCAAGCATATATAGAGCCCAGTTTAATATTCGCGTAAATTGGCATATCTAAAGGTGCAAGACGTAAGCTAAGTAGATATTATACCAAAAACGTTTCACAGAAGATTAGACTAAAACAAATTATTTATAAATTCACGATATATTTAGGTTTCGTAACCGTTTGAGATCAATGCGTATATTAGTAATTGGCATAGTATATCTAACATATGTCGGTTCTCCTGTATACATTAACATGAGGGCTGTATATATTTTCCTTAGTGAATATTGTATACATATACATAATTTATAATTACCTATTAATATTGTTTTACACAGCATTTTAACAAACATGTTTTTTATAAGCAAATTATTAAGTTATTTATTTCTAATTAACACTATGATTTCTTTTAAAAAATAGCAATTACACACTGAAGTGAAACTACACTGTCATATATCAGTCTTCTTATCCAAAGGAAACACATAAAACATTATATGTATATTTTACATCGAAGTATCTAAGTCTCTCGATATTTACAGTTCACGGTATCGAATCACATTATTTCGCACGTCACTTTGTCGAAAGCGTCGCGTACACACTTTCTGTATTTTTGCTATCGAGCGAAATGTGTAATAATAACAACAACAGTGCGATGATTTCTACTCCGCCTACTCAATTAAGCTCAGAGGTGCTTCTATGCAAAAAATTCAACAGATTGATTGATACGCCAGGGAACTATAATGGATACGTAATGTTATAAAGGTACTTTTTAAAATGGCGCCGAAATTTGTCAATATTTTCAAGTGAACTAACATTAAAAGGTCAATGAGCTTAGCCTCAACATTAGTACTTAATCTAGGGACAAAAGTAAATAACAACTAGACGATCGAAGTTAGCTATATTTACTCTAGGGACAAACGTAAATCACAACTAGATGTTCGAAGCTAGATGTATTTTTTTACAGGAATATGCAATGAAAATAAATACGAAGGTTGCTTACATGAAAGTGTCTGATACGTAATAGTACAGATCTTAAAGATGATACGATATAGAACAGGAAGCTAATGTAGAGGTTTTAGAAGTTGAATAGACCGAGTAAAAACGAGGAGGCCCAGTCACAAGGAATAATGAACACGCTTTAATGTTGTGATATCCTTAAGGGCAATATTGTGAAAAGGAGAATTACAACAGTTCAGTCTACTAGTGATTAGAACAGTTGCAATAATTTGTGCAACAGAAAGGGGCAAATTCCGACGTAAACGAAGTAAATTGGCCTAATGAGTGACCATTGACTCAATATTCACTCATATAAGCAAAATAGCACCTCAATATGACAGGCGTGACATTTCTTTCAACGCAGATATACCGAGAAAAGTAATTACGACTTTTAATATCGTAATTAGTGACTAATTACGACTTTTCAATGTTTTACACGTCTTCTCCCCCAGCCTCCAAAACAAAGTGTGTTAGCTTGAAAAAGTTAAATTTTAATATGAGATGATTTATTAACATATGATTTCAAATCCGCATTTGATGCTTCAAATAATTTCCGTTTTAGCCGCTTGTGTTAGCTGGCTGAAATTCAGGGATATATCTCTCGTGCTTGTTTTAAAGTAACGGTTGACTGGTTGCTTGTTTCCATTGAAACGGGGCGAATGTTTCCTTTAACAGCATACTGAAATGGTAGTCAGTATGTTTTTAAGGGATATCACCCATTCGCAGCATGTTCAAACGTTATCAGGTGAACTCGTTATTCTTAGTGAAATTACGAGAGATTCACTCTAGTTAATTAAATTACCATAAGTACAGTTGCCTAGGATGTTCCTGCCAGACGGCTCTAAGCAGATTACGTCGGAATATGTATGGTGACTGTTACTGCGCAGTGTTTGTCTGATTGCCTCATCTGTTTCCCAACAAGTCTCATTCCTAAAACCAATCTCAATATTAACAAACGTGCCTTCTCTGTAGCCGCATCAAAGATCACTTATTATTAGACATTTAGCGTATTCACAAACAAATCAAGACTTGTTCGTTTTAAAATAGCATTCCTACCCAAACATTTGGCATATTGGCTCACGCGATTCAAATTACAAGGGTCTCGGTAACGCGTCACGTACACTGATCATCGTATGCAAAGTCGTACAGACGACCGTACATGGAGCACCAAGCAAGACAGTTTTGTGAAGAAGCGTCGCTCGGAATACGGCCGGCACGGCACGGCACGGCACGGCACGGCACGGCACGGCACGGCACGGCACGGCACGGCACGGCACGGCACGGCACGGCACGGCACGGCACGGCACGGCACGGCACGGCACGGCACGGCACGGCACGGCACGGCATTACAATCAAGTAATTAATCCATTAATACTCAACACGTGGGAGAGAGAGAGAGAGCTTTGCTATGTTAACGAGGAGTGGACTCGATGTCAGGTCGGATGATCGCGGGCTTCTCTTTCTTTGAACGACCTGGGGCAGCACATCACATGACATTCACAACGGCAGCACAATTATCGATCTAAGTAAAGGAATACAGAAATGATACATCGAGCCTGGAGACATCAGTCGGACTGATGCATGAACTGAACATGCACAACGAGACACGCACATACGAATGTACGCACACACGCACACACGCACACACGCACACACGCACGCACGCACGCACATACATACGCACGCACGCACGCACGCACGCACATACAGGACGGACGGACGGACGGACGGACGGACGGACGGACGGACGGACGGACGGACGGACGGACGGACGACGGACGACGGACGGCACGGCGACGGACGGCGGACGACGACGGACGACGGCGGACGACGGACGGCGCGACGACGACGGCACGGACGGACGGACGGACGGACGGACGGACGGACGGACGGACGGACGGACGGACGGACGGACGGACGGACGGACGGACGGACGGACGGACGGACGGACGGACGGACGGACGGACGGACGGACGGACGGACGGACACGACGACACGACGACGGACGACGAGACAGGACGACGGACAGACGACGACGGACGGACGGACGGACGGACGGACGGACGGACGGACGGACGGACGGACGACGGACGGACGACGGACGGACGACGAGGACGGACGACGGACGGACGGACGGACGGACGGACGACAGGACGGACGGACGGACGGACGGACGACGGACGGACGGACGGACGGACGAGACGGACGGACGAGACGGACGGACGACGGACGACGGAGGGACGGACGGACGGACGGACGACGGACGGACGACGGACGGACGGACGGACGGACGGACGGACGACGACGACGGACGGACGGACGGACAGGACGACGACGGACGGACGGACGGACGGACGGACGGACGGACGGACGGACGGACGGACGGACGGACGGACGGACGGACGGACGGACGGACGGACGGACGGACGGACGGACGGACGGACGGACGGACGGACGGACGGACGGACGGACGGACGGACGGACGGACACCCACTGAAAGCAACCCGGAAATGACGTGCTGATATGACGAGGGTGAACACGCTTGAAAATGGTGATGAATAGTAGAATATATGTAAAATGTCGGTTCTGTGTGTCGTATCATTAATACGAAAATAAGTAAACGGATGATTTGTATCAGACCGACTACTGCTGGCGTGCTAACACGTATGCTACTTGAATACATCACGTGATAAGACGTTTTCTAGTTAAAACCAACACATTCTCTATGCTACGTTACAGTATTTCTTTTGCAATCACCTACCAGAGCCAAATATTTCATTTACAAACGTGTTATAAATATTTATTGCACCCGACTTGCGAAGTTCCTCATTGTGCGTGAGAATAATCAACACGATGACTGTGACCGCCAAGTGGACGAGGATCTGTAATAGATTGTGCGGGTATGACACTAAAGATTAATAAATAAACGACAAATGCTGCGTTGGATAGTAACGTTATACTGTTGTGTAATAATGGTCGTTCACCTGCGGAAATAATAACACAATAAATCTGCCGACTGTTATATATGACTATGGATTACGCAATCTTTAGAGCCCGTATAAAAGAGAGAAAAGGAGTCAATGATACAGCACTGAATACCATTGAATACCATTCAGTATCATTCAGTACCATTGGACTATTCAATAGTATTTCTGTAGGACTCAGTGGTACTGTCAATGGTAATTTAAAATACCATTCAATACCACTGAATGATACAAAGAATCCAAAATATAATTCAAATACCATTCATATACCATTCAAATACACTTGGGCATAATACGCCCTATTACCATTCAAAGTGTATTTTAATTGTATTTTATGTAAGAGAGGTGCCACGTATAGAGACGTTTCACTGTTACTCATATCAACACGTGTCCGATTTTGTTCTTCATAATATACTCCTGTCTTTGACACTAATGCTGAAACGTATACACACGACGATGCGAGACGAGGACACTCGCCGCGATATGTCACTAACTAGTGTCTTCTCTGGTAAACCACCGGCGGTCTGCATTCAGGACATTCCACTGGGATTTTACAACGGTTTCACTTTTAATGATGAAATGATAGTCTTTATGTGTTCATTATCTCTGACACGGTCCCCTGTCCTAAGTTCCTTGGCTAGTGTAGTGTCACGCTAACACACACGCGGCACTCAGTGACACGTCGACGCCCTCAGCTAATACTCCATTACACATTATGATTACGTAATCAGTTTCCAGTAAGTGCAACTATCAGAATCACGTGTTTTAAAACAAGAATGTCAAAGTTTGCACGCTGTGTACTCCATAGATTTGGTTGATGAGTATTACTGTTTATCTCCTAGAAGGGGTGTGGAGACCGTTACTGGTAGATTATATGTTCCCACGTTGAACAGTGGCGAGATGATGAATGGCCTTCAGCTATTGATTTATATAATAGGATTTTCACGGACACAGATGCAACAGTCGGAGACGGTCGGCGTGTGATTGATCTCCTGGCAGAAACACCTGCTCATAATCTTACTTGTTTCTCAGGTTGTGAATGCTAATAATTTGTCACGTCGGGAACTGGGAGATAGCTAGGTTGGGACAAAGGAAGAAATTAGCAGTAACAACCATATGTTAAGACAAGTAATTCGTAAACTAGACATCGTGATATACTAAGCTTTGCTGAGCACCAGTTGTTCTAATGTTAGTACATCTTTGACAAGTAATACTGCTAAGTATTGTGACTGTTTCATTGTACCAGATGGGATGATCCGTCCCGTGCAGTGTTTGAAAAAAACCGGTTGATATTTATTTTTTGTGTTGAATACTCACAGGTCAATGAATAACTCTTTCTGTGATCGTGTGATGTGATAAGCATTTCAATGCCAGCTGTCATCAGTGTGTTGACGTTGTGAGGAGGTTTAGTGTAAATCCGGCCAGTGACGTAGACAGCACGGCAGCAATCGTATCGTTAGACAATTAATTATTCCGGCTAGAATTCTTCTCGTGGGCGTGGAATAATTTACGTGGTACAAGTAATTATAGATCACAAGTAATGAGTTTCCCCTCCACGTGAAATCACAATGTCTGTTTATGCTTCCAAACCGTTAGTTGACGCCGATTGAGTCCCAATACCCAGAATATAAGTCAGACTGGCACTGAGGAAACAGTGATGACGGGTATATAGATACCCCTTTGCCCTAACTGGTATACTGGGTTGGCTGATCCATCGTACTATCACCCAAAATCTATTTTCAATGGTTTTCATTTTTAATATCCAAATTCAGAATTTTCACTACCTCCCAGTTTATGATGTGATTTTCAGTCATCGTATCATTGATAAAGAACCAAACAGAAGAACCCGACAAATAAAGACAGCCATCTGGTCCAGAAAGACAAAGACACAAGTGAACAGACGCGAGATCAATGACGAGCCACCCCACGTGTGCGATGACGTCATCAATCATTAGTACTGAAGCAGTCAACGTGAAACGTTCAGACGAAAGCCTCTACAGGCAAAAAAGAAATTTAAATCTTGAATTTAGATATGAAAAATTTAAACCATTGATTGGAAAAGTAATATCCTGAGAAATATTCAGTAACCAAAAACTACTTGTTCACCTTAGCGCCAGGTTCAGGGAATGTTCGGCGCGTGACGTACTAAAGTAACTTCCGGTAAGCGTTTCCCACGCACTCGCGATTTCTGCCCGAAATAAATATGAACACCGATTACTTTTATAAACGGATGCATGCCCGTGTATACTGACATGCCCGTGTATACTGACATGCCCGTGTATACTGACATGCCCGTGTATACTGACATGCCCATGCATACTGACATGCACATGCATACTGACATGCCCGTGTACCTTGCAATAAGATACTTAACATTTTAATTTAGTATATTTTATATTAAGTATTTTGGTCTTATCTGAAACAAACATGTTTACAAATAGTTCCAAACAAATATGTTTTTGGGTGTGGCCATGAAGCACGTATTGGTAGACTGACAACTAGTACACTAGTTCTAGTTATCAGTCCAATCAGACAGGGTCCCTTACTTGCTGCGTGGTAGCCTACATGTTACACATTGAGACTGCGTTGAGTGATCGATATGCTCAAAGATGACCTCAACCAGCGTCTTAATACTAAGCTGAATTATCAAATATGTTCATTGGCGATGAACTCGATGATTCCTTAACAGAGAATATGTCATGTAGTTGAGTTAATAGTCTCATGCTTTGATAAGTGTGTAACTTGCATTACCTATGTTTTCGTGTCTATCTACGGGTGACGGTCATCAAATAAAAATGAGAGTTGGTTAACAAAAGGAATAAATCCGCGTTGGATTTATAAAGGAATAAATCCACCAACTGGAGCGATTCTGCTACTTTCCATTCACGTATACAGATCGTCACGTTTTGGGTCTATGTTACGTGTTACTTTCGTACAGGGGTGGGGATTAAGTATAATGTTGCTGAATCACTATGCGGGATGTAACGTTTCTGGTTGATGATCCGTCAACCACAGTTGCTCCACTACCAGGACAAACAGTTCAGTGCAACACTCACTTCTTTGCCTAAAAGCCAACTTTTCTATTTGTCGGTTCATACTTGACTTGACTTTTGCTTCGGCCACTCAATCTCACGGTGGCCATCATCATCTCTGTGCCACTGGGTCATAGAACATCTTCAGGCCCAACAAATCTCATTCTTGTTCGCTCTTGCACCTGCAACCTCTTCTCTGCCAACTGTCGCACGGCAAACATCCTATTGATCACTGTCCTTTGCTTCTATCTAATACGTAAACATATACTGTACATGCAAAGTCGTATTCTAAAAGATCAGAAGTTTACGTTGCGCTGTGATGTCCATGGCCTCGTAAGAAGGGAGGACAGAGACATTATACCGTGGTCGGCCAACAGTGTTCAGGAAACTCCACAATCTTGTGCTGATGGGACCGTCACATGATTGCACAGACAATTTTATGCGGTTTCGCGAAGGAGGTGCGACACACCATGATTATGTTGTGTTGTACAGGCAGAATACCTGAAATAACGATAGGTGAAACCTTTCGGTATTCCAATGCAGAAGCGTCGATGTTGGTGAGTGCTATTTCGAATCTGATGAAACACTTTATTGAGAACTACGTGACGTCACTGTCGTTGTAGCTTTAACCGCACTAACTGGGCTGACTCCTTCGTCACTATCGGTCTCTGACCCACACAGATGCTGTGGTCAACGGAGCAGATAACGGCGCTGATTGGGCGCGAATGTGGACCGGAGAGACAACGCTGACGTGGTCTCCAATGCACACGAATCTTTCATCATCCGTTGACGACAAATTATTACTGACGCACCATGCGTAGTCAACCGTGTAAACTCAATGTACTGTCAAGTTCATGACTTTTCCGAATCTCTCTCTCTCTCTCCCTCTCCCTCTCCCTCTCTCTCTCTCTCCTCTCTCTCTCTCTCTCTCTTCTCTCTCTCTCTCTCTCCCTCCCTCCTCTCTCTCTCCCTCTCTCCCTCTCTCCCTCTCTCCCTCTCTCCCTCTCTCCCTCTCTCCTCTCTCCTCTCTCCCTCTCTCCCTCTCTCCCTCTCTCCCTCTCTCCCTCTCTCCCTCTCTCCCTCTCTCCCTCTCTCCCTCTCTCCCTCTCTCCCTCTCTCCTCTCTCTCCTCTCTCCTCTCTTTTCTCTCCCCTCTTCCTTCTCCTCTCTCCTTTCCTCTCTCCCTCTCTCCCTCTCTCCCTCTCTCTTCTCTTTATCTCTCTCATCCTCTCTTGTTCTCTCTGTTCTTTTTCTCTCTTTCTATGTTTTTCTCTTTCTCTGTTTCTTTCCCTTTTCCCCTCTTTCTCTCTTTCCTGCATTCTCTCTTTCCCTCTTTCCCTCTACATCTCTTTCGCTCTTTTCTCTCTCTCTCTCTTCTCTCTTCTCTCTTCTCTCTCTCTTTCTCAGCTATTTCTTTTCTGAAAATACATCGCCAACAGACCAGGGACTAATAATGAAAGAAGGCGAATAGAACACAGCAAGTGTACTTCTGAACTATACTCATGGTCTGTAGACCGAGGTATGCCTGGGCCACGCCACATCACCCAGCGAGCACACCGTGTCTTCATCGCGCCGTTCAACGACACCACTGTCTTTGTCAGAAACTAGTTTACCACTTGACCCTTGCTCATCTAATCAGTGTGCAACGTTATTCACCTGCGAACGTTTTAATTTTCTTGACCACGACGTCGACCGGTCAAGCGACAGGACACATCCTTCGTCCACCAACTCGGCGGCCCGATTGCCTTCGTTACTGACACCGGACTTAACACATAATGGGCGAATGAACCGGGCCAAAATGATTAAACGAAACCAAACGGAAGTAATGGCGGTCGATATTCGGTAATGTTGGCCAGAGCCTTGCAGACGGTTTTAGCGCGTTTCCTAATCACATATATCGAAATGTAATTACTGTAGACTTTAATTAACGTCTGTATGAACCAAACCACTAATTACAGAAGAGATCACTTTATGCCTGAAGTAAATTAACTAGGACTACAATATGTTTTAATTAACGATTAGATGACCCGTGTCATCCTGCGTAGAACATCCAGCTAGACAATTCGTCCAGCAGCCTTAGTTTGTCGACTTATAACTGATTGTCGCAAGGACTGCGACGTAGCCGCTGTGTACCGTGCAAGGTGGCCCAGTCGACCTGACGAGACCAGCCTCCAGTTAATCTGATGGAAGATGTGGAAAACGAACTAATTTCATTAATACATATATATTTTACACTCCCATATACATAGGAACACATACAAAACACACACGCACGCGCGCTCGCACGCATACGAGAGAGAGAGAAATAGAGAGAGAGAGAGCGTGGAGAAAGAGGGAGAGAGAAAATCAAAGAAAGAGGAAAAGAGAAAAAGAGAGAAAGAGAGAAAGAGAGAAAGAGAGAAAGAGAAGAAAGAGAGAAAGAGAGAAAGAGAGAAAGAGAGAAAGAGAGAAAGAGAGAAAGAGAGAAAGAGAGAAAGAGAGAAAGAGAGAAAGAGGGAAAGGAGAAATAGAGAAAAAGAAAGAGAGAAAGAGAGATAGAGATAAAGAGAGAAAGAGAGAAAGAGAGAAAGAGAGAAAGAGAGAAGAGAGAAGAGAGAAGAGAGAAGAGAGAAGAGAGAGAGAGAGAGAGAAGAGAGAAGAGAGATAAGAAAGAGAGAAGGACTGAAAGACAGAAAGAGACAAAGAGAGGAGAAAGATAAAGAGTTGAGAGAGACAGTGAGTGAGTGAGTGAGTGACTAAAAT
Source organism: Ridgeia piscesae (assembly GCA_025642075.2). NCBI lineage: Eukaryota > Metazoa > Annelida > Polychaeta > Sabellida > Siboglinidae > Ridgeia > Ridgeia piscesae. The sequence continues at coordinate 144,483 of JAODUO010000096.1, read as the reverse complement.
AATGAGTGAATGAGTGAGTGAGTGAGTGAGTGAGGGAGTGAGGGATTGAGGGACTGAGGGACTGGGGGACTGAGGGACTGAGGGACTGAGGGACTGAGGGACTGAGGGACTGAGGGAGTGAACGAGAGACGGAGACGGACACGGACACGGACACGGACACGGACACGGACACGGACACGGACACGGACACGGACACGGACACGGACACGGACACGGACACGGACACGGACACGGACACGGACACGGACACGGACACGGACACGGACACGGACACGGACACGGACACGGACACGGACACGGACACGGACACGGACACGGACACGGACACGAGACACGGACACGACACGGACACGGACACGGACACGGACACGGACACGGACACGGACACGGACACGGACACGGACACGGACACGGACACGGACACGGACACGGACACGAGACACGGAGACAGAGAGAGAGAGAGAGAGAGAGAGAGAGAGAGAGAGAGAGAGAGAGAGAGGAGAGAGAGAGAGAGAGAGAGAGAGAGAGAGAGAGAGAGAGAGAGAGAGAGGAGAGAGAGGAGAGAGAGAGAGAGAGAGAGAGAGAGAGAGAGAGAGAGAGAGAGAGAGAGAGAGAGAGAGAGAATCCACACTAGCAACCCGTGATAGCAAGATGATATCTATAGTATAATAAATAATAACATACTCGACTCACACAATACATTACAATTACACAAGAAACAGCCGTCCTATCATAACATCATTAACCGCTAAATACCCTGAGCATTCAACATGATACGTCATGTAATATATGCAATTAGGCTGACGAGGTTCTCATTGCACGAAACACATCACGCAATAGCAGTCGCGTGTATTAGTTGGATTAACCATTTTGCAGCGTGGTCCTTGCAGGTACATACCGATTACACGAGACCACATGTTCGGGAGGTAAACCTGTTTACACCGATGCACATTTCGCCTGATTACAGGAATCCTGCGTGATAAATACCGCGATGTTTCATGAATATGTATAACTGAGTGTCGTCGTGAGCCGGGGCGCGGAGATCGATTATACGCACTGGGCTGCTGGTCCGTCAGCGCCTCGGACAGTTGACGTCGGGTCTCGCTAGAGACGGGTTTAGTGGTGCGGGAGAAGCGAGTAATCTGGTTTATTCGCTGCGTTTTGTGAACGCCGTGGAAAGTTTACTGTCAACAAGCACGTGACATAAAAATACTAGGTTTGGTTTATCGGAAAAGATATGCGCGTTCGACGAGAGAACAATTTTGCTGACGTCACTCCCGTGCGAAGGTGTGTGACAAGAGGATTTATTTTTAGGGTGATTTATGGCCACGCGATTACTGGAAGTAGGAGTTGAACAGTCGACGACGGATTGCGTGTCGTTATTGTGGCGAGTGACGTGTCGTTTGTGGATGACACATCGCTTGATACACTCGTTGCCTGTGACGCATCATTGTTCTCTTTATAGGTAATTCGTCGTCGCGTTTTCTGCCGGAAGTAGGGCCCGGAGCACGCGTTTTCTCGCGGTCGACGCTCCGGCACGCACGAGACCACGTGCGATGAACCAGCTTCGCCAATGAAAGGAGCGCGAATAGAACCGGAAACGAGCGCCCTGTCACCGCCGCCTCGCTGTCACTCGACGGTCACGTGGAAGAGCACGTGGACGATCAACAGCGTCGGCCGTGTCGGGAATGATGACGTCAGAAAGAAGGACGTGCGCGGCTTCAGCAAGCACGACAGCCGCGTGTTAACGTTGAAGTCGGTCGTTGTTTTGGGGCTTCCGCTATTATCGCTCACTGTTTTGCTCTGTCTGTCGCTCGCCGACTGTGTGTTAGAGGGACGCATGTCGAACCGTCGGGGTTGCTCGCGGGCTGCTGCCGCTGAGGTAACGATCGTCTTTGCCCTGATGCTGGAGCGCAAGATGGCCGCCAGATACCTGCTTCTCACCGGCGCCGAGGAGCGGCAGCACTATCGGAATACAATCAATTTAACGACAATATCCACTGGTGGCGACTGGTGCGGTACCAACAGGAATACTCGGTTGGAACGGACGCTATTTCCCCAACGCCAGACGGTTCTCGTTCAGAACACGACATCAAGCGCCACCTGGGAATTCTACGGTGACGTCATCTCGGACGAATTACGCGCAGGTGTCGACGCTTACAGCATGTGTCGGATAGAATCACGGTGTGCCATTGCGACATATGTGCACCAATTCCTTGTTTCTATGAATGTGTTTGAGCAGGAAGTATTTGCTAACCTGCGCGAAAACACAACTGACGTTCGTAGCAGCAACGGCAGTGCTCTGTTACAATACGCCCGACTGTTTTACCCCGTTTCAGACTCGGGCTTTGGTTTCTCTGCGGAATATAACGTTTCCCGAAAAATGTGGGACGCGTACGAACGGGCTGAGCGATACATCACGCACAACCAAACTGACTCGCCATCATTAGGGAACGATCTTAAACTCATAGTCGACAGCACCATTCAACGGGAGCAGTGGTTGTCACGGATAAATCTAATGGTTATAGTGATACTGTCTCTCTTTACAACGGCACCTTATCTATATTTCCTCGTCCGTTTCGCAAACAGGTTGTACCATATCCCGAACAAGGTGAGATCGTGTTTTGAGATCGTCAACCGGAAGTCGGCCGAACTGGAGGTCGGCCGTCAGCGATCGGACGCGTTGCTGCAGCAGGTTCGTGGCGCTGTCAGTCGACGTCGTATAAATGTCTCCGGGTAATTCATTAAGCAGCTTTCGTCGCCGTAGGCCTTCAGAGGTGTTACGACAATATGGATAATGTCTGATCTAAAGTATAATATCAAACGACATGTATGACCTAGTAGCGCGATTTAGTGTACATTGTGATTAGTATTGATTAATACTGACATATCTTCACCACCACTACCACTATTGACAACATCAACACCAACACCATCACCATCACCAACACCAAGCCAATACCAACACCAACACCAACACACACCATCACCAACACCATCATCACCAACACCATCACCACCACCACCACCATCACCACCACCACCACCACCACCACCATCACCACCACCACCACCACCACCAACACCACCAACACCACCAACAACAACAACAACTACTACTACTACTACTACTACTACTACTACTACTACTACTACTACAACTACAACTATAACTACAACTACAACTACAACTACAACTATAACTACAACCACAACCACAACCACAACAGCAACAACAACAACAACTATACTACTACTACTACTAATACTACTACTACTACTACTACTACTACTACAACTACTACTACTAGGAAGACGACGGCAACCGCAATAACAATAACAAAAGCAACACCATCACATCCACCATCACCACTACCACCACCAACAATACTACCATTTATGGCTATTAGATGCTCCCGAAGAAGGTGATTGCCGAGTTGAAGAGAGGTCGAACGATAGAGGCGGAGAAGTTCGACGAGGTGACCATTTACTTCAGTGACATTGTCGGCTTCAACGAAGTGGCGCTTGAAGCCTCGCCCATCATTGTGGTCGACCTCCTCAACTGTATCTACAGGTAAGTCACCCGACATTGTGGTCGACTTCCTCAACTGTATCTACAGGTAAGTCACCCGTCATTGTTGTCGACCTCCTCAACTGTATCTACAGGTAAGTCACCCGTCATTGTTGTCGACTTCCTCAACTGTATCTACAGGTAAGTCACCCGTCATTGTTGTCGACCTCCTCAACTGTATCTACAGGTAAGTCACCCGACATTGTTGTCGACCTCCTCAACTGTATCTACAGGTAAGTCACCCGTCATTGTTGTCGACCTCCTCAACTGTATCTACAGGTAAGTCACCCGACATTGTTGTCGACCTCCTCAACTGTATCTACAGGTAAGTCACCCGTCATTGGTGTCGACCTCCTCAACTGTATCTACAGGTAAGTCACCCGACATTGTTGTCGACCTCCTCAACTGTATCTACAGGTAAGTCACCCGACATTGTTGTCGACTTCCTCAACTGTATCTACAGGTAAGTCACCCGTCATTGTGGTCGACTTCCTCAACTGTATCTACAGGTAAGTCACCCGTCATTGTGGTCGACTTCCTCAACTGTATCTACAGGTAAGTCCACCGATATTGTGGTCGACTTCCTCAACTGTATCTACGGGTAAGTCACCCGTCATTGTGGTCGACTTCCTCAACTGTATCTACGAGTAAGTCACACGCCATTGCCATCGACCTCCTCAACTGCATCTACTGGTAAGTCACCCGCCATTGTGGTCGACTTCCTCAACTGTATCTACAGGTAAGTCACCCGTCATTGTGGTCGACTTCCTCAACTGCATCTACAGGTAAGTCAACCGTCATTGTGGTCGACTTCCTCAAATGTTTCTACAGGTAAGTCAACCGTCATTGTGGTCGACTTCCTCAAATATTTCTACAGGTAAGTCAACCGTCATTGTGGTCGACTTCCTCAACTGTATCTACAGGTAAGTCACGCGTCATTGTCGTCGACCTCCTCAACTGTATCTACAGGTAAGTCAACCGTCATTGTGGTCGACTTCCTCAACTGTATCTACAGGTAAGTCACGCGTCATTGTCGTCGACCTCCTCAACTGTATCTATAGGTAAGTCACCCGTCATTGTAGTCGACTTCCTCAACTGTTTTTACATGTAAGTCACCCGTCATTGCGGTCGACTTCCTCAAGTGTATCTACAGGTAAGTCACCCATCGTTGGGGTCGACCTTCTAAACTGTATCTACAGGTAAACTGTATCTACAGGTAAGTCACCAGTCGTTGTGGTCGACCTTTTAAAATGTATATACAGGTAAACTATATCTACAGGTAAGTCATCAGTCGATGTTGTCGACTTTCTAAAATATATATACAGGTAAAATATATCTACAGGTAAGTGACCCGTCGTTGTGGTCGACCTTCTAAACTGTATCTACAGGTAAGTGACCCGTCGTTGTGGTCGACTTTCTAAACTGTATCTACAGGTAAGTCACCCGTCGTTGTGGTCGACCTTCTAAACTGTATCTACAGGTAAACTGTATCTACAGGTAAGTCACCAGTCGTTGTGGTCGACCTTTTAAAATGTATATACAGGTAAACTGTATCTACAGGTAAGTCATCAGTCGATGTGGTCGACATTCTAAACTGTATCTACAGGTAAACTGTATCTACAGGCATGTCACCAGTCGTTGTGGTCGACCATCTAACATGTATCTACAGGTAAACTGTATCTACAGGTATGTCACGCGTCATTGTGGTTGACCTTCTCAATTGTATCTATAGATAAGTCACCCGTCATAATGGTCGAGTTTCTCAATTGTATCTATAGGTAAGTCACCCGTCATAGTGGTCGATTTTCTCAACTGTATATGCAGGTAAGTCACCCGTCATTGTGGTCGACTTCCTCAACTGTATCTACAGGTAAGTCAACCGTCATTGTGGTCGACTTCCTGAACTGTATCTACAGGTAAGTCACCCATCATTGTGGTCGGCTTCCTCAACTATATCTACAGGCAAGTCACACGCCATTGTCATCGACTTCCTCAACTATATCTACAGGTAATTCACCCGTCATTGTGGTCGACTTCCTCAACTGTATCTACAGGTAAGTCAACCGTCATTGTCGTCGGCTTCCTCAACTGTATCCACAGGTAAGTCACACGCCATTGTGGTCGACTTCCTCAACTATATCTATAGGTAAGTCACCCGTCATTGTGGTCGACATTCTAAAATGTATCTACAAGTAAACTGTATCTACAGGTATATCACCCGTCATTGTGGTTGACCTTCTAAAATATATCTACAGGTAAGTCACCCGTCGTTGTGGTCGAACTTCTAAACTGTATCTACAGGTAAGTCATCCGTCGATGTGGTCGACATTCTAAACTGTATCTACAGGTAAACTGTATCTACAGGCATGTCACCAGTCGTTGTGGTCGACCTTCTAACTTGCATCTACAGGTAAACTGTATCTACAGGTATGTCACGCGTCGTTGTGGTTGACCGTCTCAATTGTATCTAAAAATAAATTATCCGTCATAGTGTTCGACTTCCTCAAGTGTATCTATAGGTAAGTCACCCGTCATAGTGGTCGATTTTCTCAACTGTATCTACAGGTATGTCACCCGTTATTGTGCTTGACCTTCTAAAATATATCTACAGGTAAGTGACCCGTCGTTGTGATCGACCTTCTAAAATGTATCTACAGGTAAGTCACCCGTCGTTGTGGTCGACCTTCTAAACTGTATCTACAGGTAAACTGTATCTACATGTAAGTCACCAGTCGTTGTGGTCGACCTTCTAAAATGTATATACAGGTAATATATATCTACAGGTAAGTGACCCGTCGTTGTGGTCGACCTTCTAAACTGTATCTACAGGTAAGTCACCCGTCATTGTGGTCGACCTTCTAAACTGTATCTACAGGTAAAATGTATCTACATGTAAGTCACCAGTCGTTGTGGTCGACCTTCTAAAATGTATATACAGGTAAAATATATCTACAGGTAAGTGACCCATCGTTGCAGTCGACTTTCTAAATTGTACCTACAGGTAAGTCACCCGTCGTTGTGGCCGACCTTCTAAAATGTATATACAGGTAAACTGTATCTACAGGTAAGTCGTTGTGGTCGACCTTCTAACATGTATCTACAGGTAAACTGTATCTACAGGTATGTCACGCGTCTTTGTTGATGACCTTCTCAAATGCATCTATAGATAAGTCACCCGTCATAGTGGTCGACTTCCTCAAGTGTATCTATAGGTATGTCACCCGTCATAGTGGTCGACTTTCTCAATTGTATCTATAGGTAAGTCACACGTCATATTGGCCGACGTTTTCAACTGAATCTATAGATAAGTCACTGTTATTATCATGCGACGTGCAGTAAACTTATGCGTTGGATTGCGCAATATAATATTTTCCAAATTAATGCATTATTTTAAAATATGTCAACACATTCTAGTCAATGCGGAGACGGTGAATTGTTTTCACAGATGTAAATAAAATCATATATTTTTTCTTTTGTACTCAGTGGCGTCCTGGAGGTAGTTGGCTGAAACGATTTTCAAATAATTTAAAGCAATTATTTGTTAATGCGTATATATTTGTGTATGTATACGTGATTGTGTGTGTATGTAATGTATGTATGTTTCTGTGTGTGTGTTTACGTTTGTATATGTTATACATTTATATATTGATGTGTTTACATGTTGCCCTACACGTATAATGAGCATATACGTAAATGCATTAATCTCTCCGAGCCGTGTCGCGGGCCGTGGCTGTAGATGAGTGATGAGTGTTTACTGAAGGAAGCGACGACGGAAGTGCCAAGGTGGGCGTGGCCCGCGCAGGTGCCCGTCCGGCGGTGGTAATCAGAAATTAAATTGGTCGTGAATGCCAAGGCTTTGCGCCATTTTGTCATTCGTCGTACTCTGCGCAGTATAAACGAATTGACATAGTCGTTGATCGAGTGACTCGAGACAGTACAGACAGTTACAATGCGTCATGCAACGTGGCAGTTAACAGAACAGTTGATTAGAAACGGGAATTGCGTGTGTGTACTTTTGCATTGCAAGACATGATTGTAACATCAACAGGCGACTTAAAACACCAATTGTGGTGGTGAACAAATGTTCGATCATCGCTGACTTGTCATGGAGACTATTATATATCGACAATTAACACACATGAAATAACGATTGCTATGTGCATGTGATTTAAATACAGTATTTATTATGTATTTGTGCTAGGTATTACGTCAATCCCACGCAGTGTTTAATGATACATACTCCGATATTTGGTGAAATATATATATATATATATATATATATATATATATATATATATATATATATATATATATATATATATATATAATTGGCATTAAATGTAATGATTTTTGTCAAATTATCCGATTTACCAGGTTGTTATTGTATAGTTTACATTTTTAAAACTAACCTGACATAGTTCAATTATATATATATATATATATATATATATATATATATATATGTTCTTTGTTAAATCACACTAGAACATAAACGATGAGACCAAAGACAAACATTTGTGTACCAAACTGCTAAGGGACCTCCCCACCGAAACATTCTTCCGGCCCCAAAAACAAACAAAAGTCAAAGCACTTCCCAGACCATGTATCCTCAAATTTCGTACAACAACTAACAACACCAGATGCTTCATAGTACCTACAGCCCACACTGAACAATTTAAGAATATTTCTTTTGGTAAAAACAATAGTTGAATGAAACTAAATTAACGATTCGCAAGTCCAGGCTGAAATCAGTTATGATTTCAGCCGCCTGATCTGCGGCTCAAACACTCAATAACATACGCACACACCCCCGGTATATAATAGCCAATATTGGCTCCTTACGACGTACCCCATTCAGATTCAGCTTCAGAAACGTATATACTATAAAACCTGTAAAACAATTGGGTCTGCACCGTCCACGACGTGCGCAATCCAAAACTGATATCACACCCCGCTTTATGCACACCAAATTCTGTCTTGCTAACAATATTTATATATGTGCTCTACAATAACAAGGCCTAAACCCGCCATTTCAAACCTTCCAGCATACCGTTCTCACTTAGACGATTTACCCTACATTTTCGTCGCAAAGAAACACATCTTGGCTCAGGATTTCAACAAAATATACGACAATGTCACTGGCAATCACTATGTAAGCTTAGCGGACCTTGTTGCTAGGCAACAAGTCACGCGACGGATCCACCAATGGTTAACCGACGCGTTGTTGTTGCAGCGCGTTCGACGAGTGCATAGAGCAATACGACGTGTACAAAGTGGAGACGATCGGCGACTCGTATCTCGTCGCCAGCGGCCTACCTCAACGCAACGGCCCAAAACACGTCGCAGAGATCTGTAACATGGCCCTCAACATGGTCGACGTGGCCCGGGAGTACTCGCTGCCCGGCTCCATCGACCCGCTCCCCATACGCATCGGCATCAACACAGGTACTCGCGATAACATTACCGCAAACCGACTACCTTTACAATGAGGACTCTTTTAAGAGTGCCTTAAATACATTATATTTTATACAATACTTTAACGGATGCAGCGATAATTAAGTGAAGAGACATTTTGTGATTGCATCGAAGAGAACATTACGTCTACCTTCTTAAATGGGCTTTTATATTTATGTTTTAGCCCTCTATATTTCTTTGTTTATTTATAATGTTTGTATTAGTCTGTCTATATGCACTTTTATAATGTAGAGTTAATTTTTTGTTCTACGTTTAAGTAATTATTTTAAGGACATGTACATGTAAAGCGCCCTGAATAGTTTTTAACTAGATCTGGCGCTATATAAGTTTATTTATTTGTTTATTTATTTATTTATTTATTTATTTATTTATTTATTTATTTCTATATTTATTTATTTATTTATTTATTTATTTATTTATTTATTTATTTATTTATTTATTTATTTATTTATTTATTTATTTATTTATTTATTTATTTATTTATTTATTTATTTATTTATTTATTTATTTATTTATTTATTTATTTATTTATTTATTTATTTATTTATTTATTTATTTATTTATTTAACAAATGAACTAGCACGTACTTATTGGTAATACCACGAAATATGGCGCGGTGTCACACATTGTTTTGATGAGTGCTGGTGTGACGGTCTGGAACGTGTATCCGGTCTCGGATATCGTTTCATGTATGCTCATGTTACATAATAATAATTGTTCGCGCGCTGTAGCGACGACCTACTTTTCTCGTTGTACATGCTATAAACAGCGCTGAAAATTATTACTATGGCCACAAAATGCACAACGCTCTGAGACCAGGATATTAAGAAACAAACTGTTTATAAATAATTACAGATAATGATAATGGTGAGGTTTTGTTATATTTATTAATAATAATTGCAAGAAAAGGAACGCAGCTATCAACTAAAACATTAACGTAAACTATACTATGCATAGGTCACGCATAGATTTGGCAGTCACAGTGTTTAAGCTGGTCAAAGTAGACGTCATCCTTTGACATACATGTGCGTAACCTTTGACACGCGGTGATCTTTCACATATATGAGTCATGTGCAATATCCATAAATCGATGATAATCGGAAGTAGAACGACGTTTTGGACCGGTTGACATTCCAAACCGTCACACCGTGTTTCGTACTTCCAAGACAAAGTCAATAATGTTATAACATCAATATTACTGAGTTTATTAATAATGCAATCCATACGTTTAACTTCCTAATGCGCAACAATATTTATGGTTTATAAAACATATTTAATCAAATTGAATTGAAAAGTACAACATATTTATGTACAATTGCATTTATATAGTAAATGGAAGTAGCTGAGCAAATCGATGTACACTGTTAACCAGTGAGATTAATATCATATCTTGCACATATATTTACAGCTTTATTTATTTGTATTTGTTTTAGATAATTTAATCGTTATACTTCGTTTTTACCTAATGTAACTTAAAACCATATTTAAGTTTTATTTACTCATATTTTTATCATATTTACTTGTTAAGGGCTGTTGATTTGTGTCATCTATATATGTTTTTTTGTACCTGAAATAAATATACTCGTTCGTATTACGCCAATTGTAACAAACTATCACCGCGAACAGTGTTGGCGTGGACAGGTAGAAACTAACGTTTTCTCCTGGCCGCCAGTCCACCTTTGAGCCCTTGTCATATTGTCACGTATTGGCCGCGCCGTTGTGCCCCGTTTCTGATCGCCACGTTCTGGGGAACAAATTGCAAATTTCGGCAGGGTGTCACGTTGTGCCACGTTGTCGCCACGTTGTAGTTCAACTGTGAAAATCAAAATTGGCTGCCGCCACGCTATAGCATTGCTGTCACCACGTTGTGCCTCGCTGCCGCACGCAGCATAGCGTACCACAACGTGTCTTAACGTACCACAACGTAGTAGAAACGCAGCACAGCGTAGTACACGCATTCTGTTCCATTCTGTTCATGTTCTGTCAAGTGTTTGCTGCGTTGTTGCCACGTTGTAGTACATTGCACCACGTTGTTGCCACGTTGTAGGGAAACGCGAGCGAATTCTGAACATGTCAAAAGTTAAGATTTCCATTTCCCCTTTTGTCACGTTTTATCACGTTTTTGCCACGTTGTTCCACGTGTGCTCACATTGTAACCACGTTCTGCCACGTTTCGCAACATAGCTTAACGTGGCGGCCAAAACGTGACAATATGACTGTGGTATTACGCATCACCAAGCTAACTTTGTTCTGCTTAGCCATGCAATAGAATTAACCGTGATTATTACAAGTATTTAATGTGAAGTTGTGGTCTTCTGTTAGGTCCCATAGTGACGGCGGTCATCGGGCTGAAGAACCCACGCTACTGTCTGTTCGGAGACACGATCAATACAGCGTCCAGGATGCAATCTACCGGCGAGAGTAAGTCTTCTTTATATGGACTACAACGTGGACAACAGTCTTTGCACCGTCCGTTCATCTCCACGTTGGTAGCATTGAGGAACGCGGATAGTGTAATGGTTAGCACACCCGCCTGGCACGCCGGCGACCCTGGTTCAATACCCGGTTACAGAAGGCATGGCATATTTGATGTTAAAACCTGGCTCTCAACATTGAGGACTGTGTGTCCCTCGTGAATAGGAGAATCATGCTAATGTCATTCCCGTCTCAATTTGGGACGTAAAAGAACCACTGAGGACGACAAGCACCTGGCAGTGACCACCCTCAGTGCCAGCGTAGAAAGGTCGACTTGTTGAACTAAATGTTCTGAAAAGACTGGATAGTTCAATGAACCTCATAAGATAATAACGTTGTAACACAATACACACATACTAGTCTGTCAATAGAATCCTGCTGAGAGTTGGACATAACTAGAACCAGCACATGAGCGGTAACTTGTGAACGAGGATAATATTATTACTTCCAAATTAGTGGCGCTGCCTAGTTTAAAGTACTGTCACAATTGTGGATTTTTGTATTAAAATGTGAACCCTGGAAGATGCTTATGTAAGCAAACATGTAGGGAATTTCAAAATAGGTAATGTAAAATGTAATGTTATTGTCATAACACGTGTCGTTGCTATTATTTATACTATTACACGGAGACAATATAATGTGGCGACTCTACTTGTAAGTATATCTTGATATGGGCACTTAAATCTAGTAGCAAACAAATGGATTTCACATTATCTTCTAAAACTGTTGTTGCAAATATCTCCTAGATGCGAGTTATCTTGTTATGTGTGATATACGTGTGAAGCGTATTCAAATATATTTCAGTTGATATTACATTTGCCATAGGTTGGCGGATATGTATAAATAGGCAATTATTTACCGCTACCCTACATGTGACCAACATAATAGAAAAGCCGCCGCTTCTAAGGCGAAAACAACCGTATTTCACTATTACGTTTTGTAAGTTTCTCGAAAAAAACATTGTGGAAAAAATCTCCGTGGGAGGTCTCAAATAGCTGACGTAGGACGTAGTTTAAAGTAGAAAATCATCATATAATTCAGGTATGCTATATAATATATAATTTGCTATAGCTTGGTTGATTTGGTTGATGAAATGAGTTACGCTGTACCAATGCCCCCCTGTTTTACTATTCAAACCATAACAAAATGCATGATGAAAGTCAATCCCAAGTGATGGATCTCCGCATATCACAGTTGCTATACCGCGCTGTGCTGTGTCAAACAATGAGACATGACATGTGTGTCATACAATGATGCATGACATGTGTGTCATACAATGAGACATGACATGTGTGTCATACAATGAGACATGACATGTGTGTCATACAATGAGACATGACATGTGTGTCATACAATGAGACATGACATGTGTGTCATACAATGATGCATGACATGTGTGTCATACAATGAGACATGACATGTGTGTCATACAATGAGACATGACATGTGTGTCATACAATGAGACATGACATGTGTGTCATACAATGAGACATGACATGTGTGTCATACAATGAGACATGACATGTGTGCGATACAATGAAACATGACAGGTGTGTGTGTCATACAATGAGACACGACATGTGTGTCATACAATGAGACATGACATGTGTGTCATACAATGAGACATGACATGTGTGTCATACAACGAGACATGACATGTGTGTCATACAATGAGACATGACATGTGTGTCATACAATAAAACATGACATGTGTGTACAAAGAGACATGACATGTGTGTCATACAATGAGACATGACATGTGTGTCATACAACGAGACATGACATGTGTGTCATACAACGAGACATGACATGTGTGTCATACAACGAGACATGACATGTGTGTCATACAACGAGACATGACATGTGTGTCATACAATGAGACATGACATATGTGTCATACAACGAGACATGGCATGTGTGTGCATAAAATGAGACATGACATGTGTGTCACATAATGAAACATGACATGTGTGTGCATAAGATGAGACATGACATGTGTGTCATACTATGAGACATGACATGTGTGTCATCCAATGAAACATGACATGTGTGTCATATAATGAGACATGACATGTGTGTCATACAATGAGACATGGCATGTGTGTCATACAGTGAAATATGACATGTGTGTCTTACAATGAGACATGACATGTGTTTCATACAATGATTCATGACATGTGTGTTATACAATGAGACATGACAAATATGTCATACAATGATACATGAAATGTGTGTCATACAATAAAACATGACATGTGTGTCATACAATGAGACATAACATGTGTGTCATACACTGAGAAATGACACGTGTGTCATACAATGAGACATGACATGTGTGTCATACAATAAAACAAAACAATATGTCGGAGTAAACTAATCTAGCTATTCAAATGCAACATATTTCTGTATTAGCTCACTACTTGGAAATACTTTTATCATAATTTGCGTTGACGAAGTTAATTATTGTGTTGTATTCTGACTCATATGGAGAAGTTTAGATTTGCGGTTATTTAAACCAAATAATGGATTGTTTCAGCATTTAGGATTCAAACGACAGAAGCGGTTAGAAATGCAGCGGACAAGTTTGGTAATTACGAGTTTGAAATCAGAGGAAATATGACGATAAAGGTAAGGACTTTGTTGTGATTAGTTTTATACTGCTGTTGGAATAGCATATGCGGTCAATTGTTGACTGTTTGTGTTTTGGTGGGTTTTATAATACGTTGGTAAGAATATTCGGAATAACAGTTAACCATGTTAAACAAATAAACTATAACTCATTCGAAGAAATACTTACGTCAACACAAGGGAAATGCCCCATTCACAAGCAATAGACGTATAAACGACGCCGTCCGGCGGAGTCTAAACTCGTCGTGTCACATTAACTGAACTAGAAGTGTTCTCACGGGTCCGGCGAAATAGCAGTTCACAATAAATATAAACAATACATTACATTACAACACATTACATTAGTCAAATGTAAAAGGAAAATAATAATGTCACTTAGGTATGTCAGTGTTTAGAGCAAACATTAAAATAATCACACGCACTGCATCGAATGGAAACTGAGAATCTCCCGAAACAATTATAAGAATAATTGACAATTTATTTATCCGCCAGTACTTGACTTAGATATGCACCTCGATGATAATTCAAGAACGTTTAAAGACTGCTGCAATTAACAGCTGTTTAAATTACATAATTGAAAAGTTCATGTCGCTTTATCCAGCGCTGTCTCATTTACTAACCATTTCTAATATTTCTAATATTTCTAATATAATATTGTGTGGAACTTTATCAATGAGGCTGATAGATAAGAATTTCACGTTAACAATTCATATTACTGATATTACGGTTACGCAACGCAAAAATTATGTGATATTTTGGCATGTTCTAGGGGAAAGGAACAATGCGGACCTACTGGCTGAAGTCGAAGAACAACAAACTGCTTACACTGGACGCAACACTTCCAAACGGAATACCGGCTGAACGGTCGGGATGAACGGCACGATGTGTTGTACTTTGCGACGTACCACTGCCTTATCATTTGACTTGACAGATTGTCCTCAGATAGAACGACGTCGTACTCATTTTGCTGTTCGAACCGTGTCATGTCTCAGTCTTGCTAAATCTGTCTTCTTGCGTTCTGGTGTCATCCAGTTTGTTTGTTATATTGCTAAATGTCGTGCGTGGGTAATGCATGTTTTTTATTTCAACACACATTTGTACACAGTTTACATAAGACGCTTACGAAATACAACTTGAGGTACTTTGCAAATGTATTCAGACTGACTGTATTTGAACGAAAGCAATTCCTATTTATATCACTTAAACCAATGTTATAAATGTTTATCTTTGCGAGACCTTTTGTTTATTTAATTGATGTATTTGCCTTCCTACATATAGAGAAGCAACACCGCAAGAAATAAAACAAAATGCTGCACAATTTGCGACATAGGTGTCATAATCCGACACAACATTGTCCAGGCATCCGACAATCTTAGTCTAACGCATCAGCGAGGTAAAACATGTTACAATCTCGATCGATGCACACAATGAACAATAAATGTGGACGAAATATGCTGTACTGTATTTTATTCCCCCCAAATAAAAACCGACAACCTGGTCGTCTCTCTATAAAGTCTGACGAGCGGCAACCACGCGACACTGCATAGTGTGTACACGAAACGACATGTCTGTCCGTCAGATGGCACCACCGAAAGGACCATACGGAACGTCACTGGAACGACCGACACTTTCTATCTATTGATGTATTGTTTATTTCACTACACAAAGTCTTCTTTAACATCGGCGTAGCCTGGATTATGGGGGAAAGGGGTGAACAAGAGGGATAAAACAGACAATGGTTTCCTTTGTTGAGTAGTAACCGACCTGTCTCACACGCGATATGATAGGCATGGATAAACAACCACAATCGACGATATTAGCCAAAATTAAAATAAACAAAACGAAATTGAAAGTAATCAAGGTAAGTAAAACAAGTCCCGTATAAATGTATCTGAATCATTCTTACACGTTCTTTCAGTCCTCTTCTGGCGTCTAGGCTATCGTGCATATCATATCAGATCTTGTACATAATATCGTCAGATTGTTGTATTCGCATGATTCGCATCTGACGATGAAATCTAAGGTAGAAGTGGAGCAGTATAACCACGCTCAATGGGGTGATTTTGCCACAAATTTTCTTCTTTTTTTCGCCCTGATGGAATTGCATTGATGGAGCCTCAATCACTCGCTGTGGGGTCAGGACAAATGCAAATCACAGACATCTTCATCTGTACGAGAAATGTGTAGCGCAGCAATCCTCCCTTAGCAGTACTCAAAACGTTTTACACTTTACTCCCGGCCAGACCTGTTCAGTCGAACACATCGATGTCTCTGGGAATAATTCAATCAAACTGCAGTAAATGCCCGAAGACTATTCGTAAACAAATATCTACCACTCTACATATCCATACAGCCGTGTGACGTGGAACAGTCACACTCGCGCCCCATCGCTGCAGCTGATTACGTCAGAACCTTGTTTTACTGGCCCTGGCACATCCATTTCAAAAAATCTTCTTTTAACGGCAGCCAATGAAATCGCCTACGAGGACTGTGGTCGGCATCCTCTCATGGGATATGATTTTGGATAATTTTAGGCGCACATAGTGGTCGTGTTTTAAGCAATTGATTGATTGATTGATTTTATTTAATATAAAATGTAAAACATTGTAAAAATATATGTAAAATATAAATACAAGTACATTAAATATAAGGATGACACAAAAAGTGCAAGCACGTATTTTCATTGTGGTCCTTGTTTTGGATTCGAATGGATCATTATTTTGGGATTGTCATCAGTCGTAAATCCGTCTTCAAATTAGGGAGAGTGTTTTTGCAGTTCAACTCACTTACACGATTTGCTGAGACAATCAACCAGGGGTATTATAGCGCAGCACAACGACTCCCGTCTTGAGAGGATAGAGCAATGTAGACTGAACGACACGTCACGTCACGACAACACACGATTCGTACCCGAGTTCTGTTAGTCGAGAGTCGGAAGCTCTAGCACAGCGATACCAACACGATGTCATCTCCACACGACCAAACAAAGTCATCTCCACACAAGGCTCATAACTCTGGCGTGTGACAGAACTAGACACCAGTGACATATCTTCCTCCTGCAATGATTTCGAAATAGTTCAAACGTAACTGCTAAGAATTAATATTATCGAACAAAACAATTTAAACTCACTGCCAGGAGATGACGGAGATGAGGAAGGTTGGGGAGGAAATACAACTCTCGCAGTGTAACTGGCTGCAGAAAGGGAGAGACGAAGACAAAGTACTATTAAGCATGCGATATCAACGAGTTCATAATACCTGCTACGTTTTGATTCACAGGCCTACCATGTCTTGAATATATAACGATTATCATTAGCATTTGTGAAAACAAAAACAAAACATTAAAATCAGTCGAATAATGTCGAATCGCATATTTAACAAGCTCCTTCGTCTATTTTTGCATATGAACACCGCTGTATTTCAAATATTAATCGTATTGTTGTTGTGTCCCTTCATATCTGAAATTAGCAACAAACCAGTAAAACTCCTACTTTTGAGAATATTAAGCGATGAAAACATAAGATAATAATACTATAAATGTGGATTTTGTGAAGCTATCGGAGATATTATAAATATTAATAAAGTATACTGTTACGAGAACAGGCAAAATCCAAGAAAATGTAATTCATTATTACACAATAGGTGGCGCTACATGATGCCGAAGTTCTAATCTCAATTATCCGCGAAGGGGCGCCACCATGTGTAACTCTGACCATCGTGAAGTTATTCTCGTCCAGCTCTCTATCCTCTTATTAATTTTAATGACCTTGGTGGGAATGTTACGTTTTATTGAATTCCATGCAGAAAGCACACGTCACGCTCACTGTGAAACTATAATACATATAACAGAAATAAGACCTTATTTACTAAGTAGTAAGCAGTAGGAACCTATGGTACATCTCTTCATTTGCTATTTATGTTTCATATGTTTAACAATATTACCAGACACAACATAGAGCTGCCTAAAACAAAGTCGCAATGGGAGAGCAACGTCTCGGACATTTTCGATGCATCTCCAAAAACGTCAAAATAACAGTAATTATGCCAATTATATAAAGACGCTTGAGACCTCGGTTAACGAACGGGAGATGGCGCATAAAATCGATACTTGTCCAGTGATGTCTACGTCACGTCTTCATTTGGGTAATCGCATTGGCATTCCCCGGTTCGGATATCCACGGGAAGAAATCGAATTTATACTCGCTGCAGGGAAGATGACGCACACGGTGACATATCATTGGGCAATAAAATATCCGAAACGACAGTCGATAGGCTATTAGTTGACGGCGTCCCACTAAACGAGATGTGAGAGGTTGGATAGTTTTGTTGTCAAGGAAACATAACCGAATTTCGGGGAACCGGGGTAGCTGGGGTCTTTCTATTGGGGATCAGGAATGGCTTTACGCGGGTTCTGTAAATGCTGCAACACAAAGTTGTTAATCCACACAGATGGGCGTGTTTGATTGGAATGGACCTAGACAACGAATGTCGACCCGACAAGGGGCAACTAAAAGGTGGTTGTTTAGATACATTTTGCAAGGGTAAAACAAAGCTTTTGGTACGCCGAAGGATGTCACTGTATCGCTGTGGGGGGCGGGGCTGGAGATGGGGTGGACACAGGGATTGAGGAAGAATGGTGACGGCCGGTGTTTGAGCTGGAATGGAAAAGGGTTTTGAGATTATGTGGAGACGGGGTTTGAGATAAGGTGGAGGCGGGGTTTGAGATGGGGCGGAAACGGGGCTTGAAATGGGGTGAAGACGGAGAGAGAGAAGGGGTGGAGCCGAGGGTTGGGGACGAGGTTTGGAATTTGAAATAAGAGAGCAATGTTGTTCAAATAAGAGAGCAAGAAACTGCAGCACTGCTGATGCGAACACACTCGATATACACAAACAAGACACCTCGGGTTGTACTGAATAGTTTCGTTGTTTGGTGAGGATTTGCCAGGGAGATACAGACGAGTCGCTGAACTGCAAATGTTTACCATTTACATTGACGAAAATCAATACGGAAATTAGTGCGTTATCGTCTTTCACATGCTAATCAAATAGCACATGGAGTTACATGTTCTAAATAATCTCTCGCCACGCCAATATGACGGAATACGAGTGACATCAATAAATCACATGGGCCGGGTTCGTATCCGAAACAGATCAAACTATTAATAGTTACGATCAATAAGTAACGGGGCAGAAGGCGACAGCCATCATTTCTCTCATATCAACCTCAATCTCAATTCGACATTCTTCGGAAACTGAGAAGTAGTATTCTAAATGTTGACTTCACCCTTCCGTCAGGGTTGGAAAGGAACGAAAAGAATAGTATCGCTTTGGCTC
>JAODUO010000096.1:110000-122500 GCA_025642075.2 Ridgeia piscesae | reverse complement strand
ATAATATATGAAGAATAACGCTAATTAAAATAGCACAACGTTTTCCAAATGTCATGTAGACCATTTTCGCCAGTCACGTTCGCAATCTCTATTTGAGCCAATACAACGCTGTGAAGTCAAGCTTGATTCATGCGCCATCCGGACTTCTAGGAACGTAACGTCGTGTTTGAATGACAGCTGCACTGTTCTTGTATTAAACGACGGTTAGGAGGTGTCGATGTTTCGGCCGTCACGGTGTTTGCTGTACAAACAGGTGTTAATGTGCATTTTCTGGGCACGTTATTAGTGAAACAAGAATAGAGGGATATGACATCGAAAATCTTCTGTCAGAATAGCCAAATGTAATTATATCTAAACGTTTCCCAAAACGTTATATTATCAAAGAAGAATACGAACATGATCCGTACATTACTAGATATAAGGAAAACCATGCAAGAGTGTGAGAAAATAAATGGAAGGAAAGATAACACGTCAAAGTACCTGTAACGAAAGGTCAGTCAGCACCAGCCAGCAGAACCCCTGACTGATCCCTTTGCAAAACTCTGAATTAAAGTTCAGCCGATAAAATTGCCCGCCAGGAGTGTTGGTGGCCTCCGGTCTTATGGTGCTAATTATGTGTGATTTCAGCCACACGCCGATCGTGTTACATGCAATCTTTGGGATGTAGCATAACATATTCGAACACATAAAAGCGTTCAGCTTGTTGTGCGATTCGGCGAACGGGTCCTTAGATTGGCATTCCCAGATTTTGTTTATCTGTCTTCAAACTGGGGCGGATTATTGCGCTTCCGCATTCGCACCGGGCATCGGCCTGGGCTAGTTTTGCGTGGCAAACACTCCTGGCTTGATGCTATACGGCATCCTAATCACATACTAATGATGCTCTACTGGCCTGACGAAAACACAAAATGGAGAGGAACGCGAATGCTTCTAAGAACTATAATTCCAAATCCATCGGATAAATGAAACCTACAACAGGACCACCGTCAAACAGACAGTATATTTGAAACAAGCGAAAACATCGTGAAAGGAGAGACATAAATCAGCCATAATATATCATATAAGTTCAACATAATCACAAAGTAGACAGTGAGATGGTCACAGACACAATTACTAAAACGTCGCCATCTTGACGTAGCTCTCTGATAAAGATTATTGATAGAAATCGGAAAGTGAGGAAAAAAACAAGCTAAACTGACTGTGAACTTAAAATAAACAACACCTAGGCGACAGTTTATATACAGTTAAAAAAAGAGCCGCGTAGAGACATAATGGACGTACACGACTGCAGCGGTACGCATTCTTGACAGAACAAGGTTAACAAATCGCCTGACAGTCACTCCTACAAATGTCGACACCATTGCCTGGCTGTCGACATAGACCCGGGCGTCGGTTTAACAACTGACACACGGATTTTCCGTATCATTAAAAGCAAAAATGTCGTCGGTTGATCTTTCGGATAAAGAAAAGGGTCCCAATTAAACAGCCTCCGCCAATTCATAGCTTGCGCCGTAAGACGGAAACCGCAACTCAGGTGAATCGAACGATGGCAAATCCGATGAAAATTGAAATGCCGTGGCATTCAATTGAAGACACTATTTCGCTATTAAGAATAACAATTACTACTTCGTGTAGACATATATCAACTCGAAACGGCATATACTTTACGCTTTGTGGTTGTAACGTTTGAATGTTATTGGCAGTGAGAGATCGCTGCCAAAAGTAATGTAAAACCAAATCGGATGTGTTCGGTTTCAACTTATAATGAAGTGTCCGTCAACGTAGGCTCGATGTATGTGTGAATGGAGATACATTAGAATCAGGACACTGTGTTTACTCGCCCGCAAAAGGTGAACTACCGCTGATACACGGCTATAATGCTCGTCGGTCTGGACTGATAGACGTAAGGTGGTTCACTTGTGCAGCCCGAGTGCTGTTGATGAAGCAAGCCGTTATCTTCATAGATGACTGCATTTTAATTATACATGGAAACCATTCTAATATCATTCAACATGATTACATCTTCCCTTGTTTTCATAATGCAAATACGATGCTACAAGTCGACTGAAACGTTGTAAATTGACAGGCAGTCAGTCATCCGTGTCAATTTAGCATGGCTGGTTGTGTACACATTTTAGTAATTTGATTTGTTCTGACAACTTTGCAAATATATGGCTTTGCAAAGACAGTCGCATAAGCATGTCTTGTAGTAAGTAGGACACAAGCATTTGCACATGCGTTTGCACATGCATTTGCACATGCATTCGCACATGCATTTCCACATGCATTTGCACATGCATTTGCATGTGCATTTCCACATGCATTTGCACGTGTTTTTATTACTCCTTTGCTACAGATGATCCAGTGCTAACTAATCAGTATCAGTTCACTGTCTGTGTAAGTTTCACAACACCCGCTTCACTGTCCCCTGTTGGTTATTCTTCCTCAACCTTCACGGGGACTGTCTCACAACCTCTTCTCTGACTCGCCGGAAATAAGCCTTGCAAACACATTCTTACTATGACGTCATTGTCATTTGGCATACAATGTTCTGGTTTTTGTTTCCTTTCTTCCCAATGCCCTTTGGTGTTTGTCTCCACGTCACTCGGTCCGCTTCTTCCTCTTTACAAATCTTTTCAATCTATTACCACATTGTGCTGTCTCCTACCGCCACGGCTGTTCATCCTTCCATTCACCTTAGTTTACGACACCCTTGTATAAATGCTCCTATAATGTCCCCGTTCTTTATCATTTCCAAACAAAACAGCCCGTCAACCTCACACATACTCAGTCATAGGTGACGACCCTGAAAGGTATGAAATAGGCACTCACCTTGGACACAAATGATTCTGTGTAGCAGGAAGTACGTGTAATCAATCTGTCATTTCATATTTATCCTTGCAGCGGACATCCTCATACCGATATTTGAATTCTACTAAAATATAGGCATTTGCTTTATACAAAAGGGCCAGTTTTAGTCATTTATCTTCACACGTATATGTTAATCCAAATATTCATATATATATATATATATATATATATATATATATATATATATATATATATATATATATAATACATACGATATTTCACATATACGAATGAATATATATATAAAATTATATATATATATATATATATATATATATATATATATATACATATTATACGGACACCACGTTAGACGCCAATCGCTCCAAATTAGTCATAATTGTTTACATTTTAAGTTCACCGCCTGTGAGCCCTCTCTACAGCAACCCTTAATCTTGACATCCACGTAAGTTCGTCCCTTGAAGTTTATGCTTACACTGATAAGTCCCTTCCATTCCGAGGTCGCCACGTCACTTCCGTCAGATCTTTAGCCAAATAAATCAAAATAACCTTTGTTAGATCATTCGCCTTGAGGTTTAATTTTCCTCGCACAGCTGGCGGACGTAGTAATCTACGTAGTAATGCAGGAATAGACACATCTCCTTCTTCTGCGAAGCGTATGGTTATATTCCAGACATCGTATATGTATATACATATATCTCAGCAGCTAGGGTTATGTTTTAATTACATTTATAAATAATTTATATGAACTGACACAAAAGGACGTCGATTACACACGTGTTTGCCGTGTTGTTTTAATCAATACATTGGTTGGCGTGTTTGTGTCGTAAGAAACATCCATTTAATACTGTACATATATTTTATCTCAGCGTGCCTTCGTTCACGCGCATGTACCATTGTTAGTGGATAGATGGCGACGCTTAGAATCCTATTCGTTTATGAAATTGTAAAAATAAATGTGAACGGTACACCAGGTGACATAATCACATTGAGTGTTGAGACGATTTCATTCTTCTTGTGACATATTTTGTTTTAAAATGTTTAGTCAGATCGATCCAGATTTAATGAGATTGCCATAAAGAGCAAAACACAGATGACGTACACGGAAGAGAATATGTTTGGTTATAGAGAGTATGGCGTGTTTTTGTTATTAATGCCGATAATATTTGCCATTTAAAACATATTCAGTCAGCATTACATAATATGCAGATGCAATTGTATTTGTATACATCGTTTATGGTCTGATGTGACAATAAGTACCTTCTAACATCTCATTTACAACGTCCGTCGCTAATATTATGACATCTAATATTGTCCTTCAAAAAGATACAGAAAAGGATCAAATTTGAATTGCAACTCGGCTCACTTTGAGTCAACTGAGAACAAATGTTTGTTTCTAAGAACATTAACACAATATAAACCTTCGAAACCGTTTGTATTTGATATAGTCTTCATATCACTGTCTCTACAACGATGCGAACGCGTGCATTGTGTTTGCACGAACGTGCGTGTGCGTGCGTACGTGCACATCGTCACGTGCAGAGTGTGCCTGTTCCCGTGCCTGGTCAGCGTGACGAGCCCAGCTGACATTGTTATACCTTAATCAGCGACCCTCGGGCGACAGCTGGACACAATTAAGTTCTCACTGGGCGCGTCGTCTTAAATTCAGGGTCAGTGATCATTACGAGATCAACGCTATTATATGGACGAGGTCAATGAACCTTCTAGAAAATATTAGAGACAGATGATTTGTGTATATTTGTGTCTTGTGTGTGTGCTGACATAGAACATACACCACACACACGCACGCGCACGCGCACGCGCACGCACGCGCACGCGCACGCGCACGCGCACGCGCACGCACACGCACACGCACACGCACACGCACACGCACACGCACACGCACACGCACACGCACACGCACGCGCACACGCACACGCACACGCACACGCACACGCACACGCACACGCACACGCACACGCACACGCACACGCACACGCACACGCACACGCACACGCACACGCACACGCACACGCACACGCACACGCACACGCACACGCACACGCACACGCACACGCACACGCACACGCACACGCACACGCACACGCACACGCACACGCACACGCACACGCACACGCACACGCACACGCACACACGCACACGCACACGCACACGCACACGCACACGCACACCATATATATATATATATATATATCTATATATATATATATGTATGTATGTATGTATGTATGTATGTATTATATATATATATATACAAGCGCAGTCACGCACAAAAACGCTCTCGTGCAGTTACCAGGCACGCGCTCATACACACGCACTGATATGCGTACACATTATTTCTCCCTCTCTTTCACACACAATCTCATTCACATGCGCTCGTGCGCATACACACGCAGGCACGCATGCATACACGCACACGAACTCATGCACACACCTACACCACACACAGTGTACTAAAATATTCACACGCACACGCCATTTTCGCGTTTCCCACGTATAAATAGGTGCTTAGGCGACTGCATCGACACATTCCAAATTAATTCATCTATTTCTATCTTTGGAAGAATAAGTGTTCACGGAAAGGCAAAAACGTGTTTCTGTCAGAAACGATGGTGTCATTACCATTCGATGGATGGCGTCCATAACTGGCGTCCATAACTGCCGTATATGTTTTTCCAACGGGTCAATTATGTACTTGCACCGTATCATGTGTAATGTTTGTGTATACAGTTTCAAAAGCCAACACCCGTCCCTTGTTTGTTTAGACCAACTGACACACAAAATGTGTCGTTATCTACCCAAGGCCGATGTCTGGTTGCTGTACCTTAGAATATGTTAGTCAACATGTCTGTTGCTAAATAACCACATCGTCAACACATTTGTTGACACATAATCATTTCGTCGACTAATTTGTTGATACATAATTATTTGGCGAAGGATATCGATAAGCCTAAAACGCACAACATTAGGTCTGGCGAATTAATGTTGTTCGGCTCCATTGTTTGATAGCGTATGGTATCTTGTTTGTTAGAAAATTGTGTTGTATAAATAACTGTTATCTACTCAAACAGTGTCTTGGACGCGCGTACACATTGTTTATCGACATCGTTTAGCGGACTGTTGTTTGTTTTGTTGCGTACATTTCACAACCAAGCCAATTAACAATGCGGGTGTACGCGTGTAAGAGATTCTTTAAGTCTGTGTAGAGTGAACGATATCGTGAGAAGAACATGTCTAATATAATATTATCTGGTTTTTTATCTTCGAAATGTTGTTTATCATTAATAATTGTATTCATTACTTTGTATTTTCAATTATATACGCTATTACCATGTTTTGTATTTATATTGTCCTGATGTGTTGACATGGGTGTATTGTTGGAAATACTGGTCGAATAATACAAAAAAATCTTCGTCGTTATAATGAGATGAGATAAACGCCGAAAAGTTGGTCTTTCAGTTTGATATAAATGTAAGCATGGTGGTAGTCAAGATTAAGGCGCAAAAAGCAGCGTTTTATTGTTCGTCATGGTAATTGTTCTCCGTCAGTTTGACATCAATATTAGTCAATATCCTTTGTTATTACGTCTTACTATTTGCCGACTGGTATACAATAACACAAATTAGTGTACATACAATATGCGAAATTACTATAAATAAAGGTACAGTTCTTATATAGCGCAATATTCTATCCTCAGGATTGCACAAAGCGTTTTACACTTTACTTCCCTGGCAGACCAGTTCAATGAGACACCATCTCAACTTCTCTGGGAGGCATCCAGCCATATGCTGCAATTAGCAAATATTGCTCGTACACATATACACCACTGTCTATTGCCATGTACTCATTTATACAGCTGGGTGAACTGGAGCAATGTAGAATGAAAAAATGCGCCCAAGATTTTAACACCGCAGCACAGGATTCGAACCGGGTCCACTTAGTCGGGAGTCCGAAGCTCTACCCCTGAGCCACTGCGCTCTACATTTTAATACAAGGTTGTGTGTATGCGCGCGAGCATGCATGCACGTGTATATAATACTATGTTTTATAATATCTTATGTTGTTTGTTGATGTGTGAAGCTGGCCGTTGCAACTATCAGAGCAACTAGTGCCACCTTGCGAGTGACATACAACCTACAATGGTTGGGTAAAATGCAATGTTGGACCACTGTATAATAACACCGTAGGAAATGTTGTGATTTTTTTATATCGTTTCTTTACCGCCTGTGGATTTCTTGACTCAGCGTTAAGCTTAAGTAGTAAAAAAGTAAAACGAGTTATGTTTACACTACATACGAATGTGTTGCAATAGATTATAAATGTTGCATTGATACAATAGAGAGTCACAATCGATCTCGTGGAGGCAACAGTGAAGCCCATTGGTGTCGTTTGCAGCCAGCAATGACGAGATGATTAGTGGCGACATCCGACATCAGCGTTCAACCGACGAGTTCGCATCATTATGGCCTACTTCGCCTCTTCTCATTAGAATCGATCGCAGACGCGGAGCTGGATTAACGTTACTCGGCAGCACAAGGCTGGCTTTGAATGCCATTGCTGTATGGAGGTGTCGTTTGACGGCTACGGTACTTGGTATTCTCCTAACATCGCGATTACGGCCGATATTAATACATACACGTGTCCTAGAGCTATATGTTTCTTCCACGTACGTGGTCTCTATTTAGGCATAATGACATTTTCTCGACCTTCGCGGAAACCTTTGTGATACGTTGTGTTGGGTTATTTTATTGCTGTTCTCAGTCGCCTCCTTCAGGATTTCTGTATAGACGGGTACCAGGAAATAGGTTTAGTGGGATTCCAATAATGGTTCGACAAGAATCGATAGTTTCTGTGCAATAGTTTCAGCGAAACTGGATACTCCAATGTCACCTGAGATGGTGTCATTGTGAGAGGGCTTTCGAAAGACAAAGATGTTATTCGTTCTGAACGAAGAATATTGGATGCCGTTGTTATTTAGCTTTCGTTTGCAAATTTATGTATTGGTTATGATCGATGTGCTTAAGAACAAAAATCGTTTTTGTAACCACGATCATCCATCACCGTTTGACATTTGATTGATCCTCGTGTTAGTCTATAGGCACGACAGCGATGTTTACTGAGATAACGTATTCTTCTCACAGTCCGACATTTACGTTTGGGAGGTCGGCCATTGTCGCTGCGTCAGAACAGCGCCGATGCAATGTTTGTGAGAAACGTAATCTCGCACAGAGAACCGTGTGGACGGCGTTGATAGATGCTCATCCCTTTGTGTGTTTAACGCACGAGACTCGTTGAATGCAACACCGCGACCAATACAACTGTCACGACAAGACAAACAACATTTAGTTTGGACGGTTCATCCGGTATGACTCGGACTCGATGAATCGAACGCTTACAAAACGCTCACCGACGGAATGTTATTGCGTTACTTGTACGGCGTCAATATGTCAATATAATGACTCATGGGAATGACATTTGACACGATTATGAGACGTGTACAGATGAGAAACCTGCGCCTCGAATACGTTATTTCCCGTTACACTTTTATTTTGCAATGCTCTCAACCCATGGAGTCATTTGTTAAGTGGATATTCGCTAACAGTTATTTATATAAGTGAGTCTACACACGGAGGCCTGTAGGCGGCATAGATACGATACTTTTTATTGAGGCCAACGACAAGCCGTGCAAACGTATAAGTGTCACGCTTGGTAGCACACGCTAAAGCCGTATTACGTGTTGTTTGTGTTATTCTTAATTAAGACGCGCATGCACGCACGCACATATATTATCACGCATGCACGCGCTCTTAATAAGCAAACACACGAATCCACACTCCTGTATATATATATATACACACATACATACACACACATACACACACACACACACACACACACACACACACACACACACACACACACACACACACACACACACACACACACACACACACACACATACAAGCACATACACAAGCACACACACAAGCACAGACACAAGCACACACACACAAGCACACACATAAACATAAACACAAAAATACACACACACACACATACACACACACACACATATATATATATATATATATATATATATATATATATATATATATATATATATATATATATATATATATATTCATTTTATCCCCGGTATTCCGATATCAACGGTGTCTCGCAGGAATCAATAGTTGCGTGCGATGCGTGTGTTTGTTTGGGCGTTGTCAAGTGAGCGCAGAAATTGGATAATGAAACGGGACCCGCCTGTCATACATTACTCGCAGCTTACAGCACCACAGGTGAGCAAATCGTAGATCCAACACCTTCAACTCAGTCGAGTACGTAATTATTTAAACGAATAAAAAATAATTTATTGCAAATACAGGCCTAGTATAGCAGGCTGGAGATCAAGTGGCTGTCGTATTGTATTACGCTACCATAGAGATTTGTATCCGAGATAATCCATCATGAAAGGGATTTTATATACGAAACGGTTGATAACCACAAATCGACGCATAATAGAAACAAAATAAACAGGTTGATATTATATATATTCGTATTGTTAATTCGCGAGGATGATGTCATGGTTATAAAGTAGAACAATTAAATACTCTAGGCATAATATTTTTTTCTAGAAAATAATATTAAATAATCGCCACACGCAACTACAAGTCTCGGTAAGATTTGCCTGCCGTATATATCGTCTTCGTTACGTCTAACGGAGGCAGGAAATGTCTCGCTGGGCACGGATACGGATCTACGCGTGCTTAACATCCGACACGGAGCGCCGTCTCGCCAAGTTCTCATCGTTGTTCATGTTGACTTGTGAGCTGTTTGTGCGCAGCGGGGCATCGGTATATCTGTCTAGCTCGGCCGGGTGTGTTTAGAAAGCGTCGTGTTCAAGCAAAACTGTAGACCCGCCCAGTCTCGCGTTCACTTCCTGTTTGATTGTCGTGACTTGCCCCCCCCCCCTCTCGCCCCAAACATGTTGCTGAAGTGTGTTCGTTTGATTGGCTTAATATAGAGAACGCTTGTCTTCATTTATTGTGTTCGCCTTAAAGTAGATCAGGTGTGTTTTGTAAACACGACGGGTGTATTGCCGGTGTTAATTTCCCGAAGGTATCGTGTACGCACACGTGTTTAAATAATAAAATACACGTTTATTCACTGCTGCATCATAAATGAGTTTACAGTGTCGATGACGGATTTTGACGGTATAATTAACTTTAGTTCCGACAAAGGTCTCCAGGTCACAGGTATACATTTAATTGTACGATTCCAAATCGAGGCAGACGCCTTTTCTACGGAGGTATTCTTTGGATAGAGTTTACTGCAAACAAATAAATCGAGCACTAGTGAAACTTATTTAACTGATTTCATACTTTAGCACTGGCTCGTTTATAAAGGAGCTAACTGGTGACTTCATTGTAGGAGCATCCCTTTTACAAAATGGCGCATGATGTCACTTCAATCATAATTAGCATTCATGACACGGCTTTCTGTGGTTAGTTTTAAATATTTTAAGCCACGCATCAATTACTGTCCACTGAGAGTCGACGGGGTTGACAGGGACATATTGGACGACATCTGCAGCACACTTGTAGTAGTAAAATATCAGTTTACTGGGATCCAATCTTCATTTTCGATGAGAACGTATTTCCTCGATACTACCTGTATCGATTACCTTTGTCGTCTTCGTCATAAACAACACGTGAACTTAGACTTTTTCTGACCTCAGCTGCGCCAACTCTCATAATTGATATTAGCAGATGATATTTTCTAATTCGCGGCTCTCGGTTTGATGAACTTACGCTCGACGACGCGTAATACGAATTCCGGGAAGTTCCTGTTAGTCGTGTTTATTTACCTGCATCGATTGGCGTCCAGCTTCTTCAGATCGCGGACGCATAACGCTGAACACCTGTTTGTGTTTACATCACCTGTCTAGGCTGCGTCGTGGTTGGAGAGGCTCGCTCGTGCCACGTCAGCAACACGCAAACGCGCGCGCGCGCACACACACACACACACACACGCACACACACACGCACACACACACGCACACACGCACACACACACACGACACACACACACACACACACACACACTCACACACACACACAAACAAACACACACACACACTATATATATATATATATATATATATATATATATATATATATATATATATATATATATATTATATATATATACATATATATATATATATATATATATATATATACCAGATACCGTACAAATATATGCACATGTCCACGCGCACTCACACACACACACACACACACACACACACACACACACACACACACACACACACACACACACACACACACACACACACACACACACACTCACTCACTCACTCACATAAAATAGGTATACTATATATATATATATATATATATATATATATATATATATATATATATATACAGTGTATATTATACAACTAGCGTGCTGTTCGTTAGCGTTACTGATTCATTCGTCCTACTGAGCAGCCTTTTTCTGCAAACTGTTCACAGGCTCCTCCAGTTTTATGTAAGTCCCGGCCTACCATCAATATTCATTTCCCTTAAAATCATCCCGTAATTTCGTAAGTTTGACGACGTTTCCTTTCGCAATACGAAAGAGAAATAACGCGCTAAAGGTCTCCTGTCGTCAAACGAACTACGTTGTTATTTCTAAGAAGCAAAATTGAATAAACGCGACCTGACGTTGATTGATACTTCTGCACTAGAACCTGAGTCCCTGGATAGCCGTGTCTTTCCGTCGCGTGATTCCTGCTCAAGGCCTGTCGACGGATACACGTGATCGATCAAAATATGCTATTTTGCAGCCGTAAGGAAGAATGAAATACAACATAGCAGTTTGCAATATGTAAATGCGTGAGCAGATTACGATTATAGCATGTTATAAATAACGTCTCCTCCAAAAAACATTTTCCTGGTGCGCTTTGCATTGCCTCAGTTTGAAACCGACCGATATTTTTTTAAATAGTCAAAGCCGTCAACATCTCATATAAGCAGTAATAGAAATCAGATAAATGTTACCAGGTTTGCATTTTGGTGCAGCATGTACTCACTTTGATTGGTTGATTTGTTTTCGTATTTATCGACATTATCTGTGTTGTATCTGTTCGAAAGATAACGAGTGCGGGTGTCGTTCAATTCCCAGTAACACTGTTTACATGTGTTTATGTAATAGACGTACAAAAGAGATACGTTTACAACTGCTTGTTTTCAGTCACCTATGTATATGCACAACCGTTACTCAATTCAGTATGTTTTTGGACCGCTAAAGTTGTCCTTTGGAGGTCATTGTGATTAGAAATGTTAATAAAAGCCTCCTGTCAAGGCCGCCTCACGCCCGTAAGGCACTAGGTTTGCTACATCTGTAGCACGTAGCATATGCGTGCTATTGATTTTTTTACAATCCGAGCTTCTATTGTGTTGTTATCGGTTGCCTGGGCTCGAGACATCTAGAGCGCGCGAGTACAGCTAAGTCACGGGTGAATCACTTGTGATGGGTAGCCGCGATATTACAAAGTAACGTGTTGTTGAAGAGTAATGAGGGTTGTCATGAAAGTGTTAAAAATAGATAAAGATAATAATAGGTAAAAAACAGGT
>JAODUO010000096.1:67500-105000 GCA_025642075.2 Ridgeia piscesae | reverse complement strand
GGGAACAATTAGATGCTTCACAGATGATAACAATGCTAATGGGAGACGACTGAGTTGATTATCGGTGATGCATTTCTCGGTCAAACGCGTGTACGTCAGAAGTAATTTGTAGGTCACCGGTAAAGCAATTATTGAGAAGACCGTGAATATCGTTAATTCATCTGCCATTCGCACAAATTGTTTTATGAAATATGTGGAAATAACTATTCGATCAAGATGGGTTCACTTTCATAGGTTATTAAAAACCTGCGATACAGATTAAGGTATGCTGAAGTAACCCGTGGGAAAACGGCACGTTGTAATTCAATTGAATGTCATTGAGGGATGAAGGCGCTTCATCTGAATTAACAGCCGAGAGAATAAGGAAAATTAGCACGTTAAACAGATTATCGGTATCTGTCTTCGTCCAGGCGTAACTCCAGGACACATCAATACATGCGTCACATTTTCTGGGTCAATGAATCGTATTTTGCATCGTATCGTATCGTATCGTATCCTATCGTATCGCATCGCATTATATATATATATATATATATATATATATATATATATATATATATATATATATATATATATATGTATGTATATATAATGATTATAGATATATATATAAATATATATATATATATATATATATATATATATATTTATAATCATCATCATAATTACCAGCCATAATGTGCCGTGGTTGGGTGAAGGCATGCTGTTTCCACATCTGCCTGTCTTGCGCTATCCTCTGTCAGATGGTACCTTTCCAGTTGTCGTCTAGTTCGTCTCTCCACCGTCTCGTCGGCCGTCCTCTAAGTCTTTTCCTTTCACTGGGTTCAAGCACAGTCAATGTGACAGCCGGTCTGTCAGATGTGTTCATTTACTCATCGTTGTGTGAGCCGCTTTTCGTGACATGTTTGTTCCTGCACAGGATCGTACATTGTACATATGTTCTGGTTCAAGGGAAATGCGTACCAAGAAACACCAGAAGATGGCAGCACAGTCGATTAGCTGCCGGTTTCTTTAGTTTGTAATTCTGTGAACGTCTGCATATCGACATCCCACCAGAGTGTCTCTGTCAACTGTGCCGAAATAAAAACTAGCATTACAGTGTCATAAATAGATTAATGGAAACGTCTAATGTTTTGTGTAGAAAAAACACTTGATTAATTAAGCACAATTCGATCATATTCCTTATAATTTATTCCTCCTCTTTCTTCTTCCCTTGATCCCTGCGGGTTGGGGCTTTGTCACACTCGCTGCCTCCTCTTCTTCCCTTGTCAGTTCCTTCCATGCTCCTCTCTCTTCCGCTAAGATCACCCATTCGTGGCTCTTCATCCCACCCGTCCTCATGCAGATCTCTTTCCAGGCTGTCTTCCCACCTGAGCCCCGGTCTTCCCTTCTCCCTCTGTCCTTTTCACCTGCATCCCACGCTCTTTTCGGCAATCTTTCTTCGCCCATTCTTTGTCCATGCCCTCCCCATCTCATCCTGCTTCCACCTACTTCTAGGTTTATCTCTAAATCCCCATCTCCTTTCGTTATAATCCTTATCCGTGGGATTATCGATCTGCCTACGTCATTTATTTCCGGTGTTTCGCCACTCAATATTAACTAGCGATTGACCTCATTCTTAGACAAACTGCCAATTAGTGCCAGTACATCAAAGGTGTTAATGAGGCTGAGTAGACGTCTGCTCACTGCGAGGAAACTGCTGTGTGGTGGTCACCGTGAGAAACTCCCACGCGTAATTCCAGACACGCGTTGACGTAAGCCGACAATTAGTGTTAATTAGTGTCCATCTGCCATTACACAGTGGGTTGCGTGATATATCTGTTTCATTTGATATATTCAGCATCTAGAATGGTTTGGTGCGTTAATATTAATTTGGTGATGTTTAAAAAATATTTGGTTAGGACAATGAACGTGTTGACAATGGTTCCACGATTGTCTAAAATATTTACACATGTATTGGGTGAGTAGTCGGTAATTAAACACGCGTGGGTATACATCGGCGTATTGCAAGGATTTGGATGATAATTTGTGTGACGCAAGAGATGTGTTATACTATGTATCGCACATATGGTTGTGCCACCGACTACGTTGGTGCAAGAATGTAAGTCCAACGTTTTAATAGTGCCTCGGGATCTTGTTTGAACGTCATCTTTTATGGACACCGTGAACACCTGCAGTCCTCATTGACTGAGTCTGGTGCTGTGATAATTTTGAAAGTCTGGATTATGTCGATTTATACACGGTTTAGTTTAAGTTGCTATCGAAAGACGCCGCAGAGTCTTTCAGTGTTGTGAACATTGTTAAAAACCTGGCTTTTGCATTTTACACCTTCTAGTATCGTGTGTAAACGACTCACAGTTCATGTTTGGATCGTGTGATTTATGAAAGTCTATGAGCATTCATTATAAATGATATGCATTCCTGAGCAGTTGCAGCTAATGTGTTCTGTAGCATATTGGGTGAAATAATATTTTGTATAAAAGAGACATTTACTAAAATTACAAAACAAAATAAATAATGTTTACTATCCTATATGTGTTACTGTTAGATCGGTAAGGTATTGTGGTAGGTCGTTTGTTGTGTACAGCACAATTAATATCAAGTAAACGTCGTATATGGTACAAGGTATTGAATAAACGTGTTTCAGCCAAACCAAGAGGCTGTTTATCTTGTAGGTGTACACCGTCTGTGGACGCATATTGTATATTATTGAAGACAGTGTAATATTCCCTCTATAGCTATGCGAATATTTCAAAAGAAAATATAACGGAGCGACTGATGACATGTAGTTTGCGAACGAAATGAATACAAATAATACATTTAGACATTTACAGCATTAACACATTAATTCTGGCCTCATTCATACGTCAACGGATTAGTTACCGTCATATAATAGACATCCGGATTGATTGTAACGTGACGCACACACGTGCATGATGCCACTTGTATAACTATATAATTAGGGGTGTACACATTGGGACATGGCACAATTGATCCATTTAGGACAAGACATTTACGATACCACGTGAGTCTGCTGGCTTATTACTGGCATAGTTTGCTGACAGTTGAACAATAGGCTGTGTTTATTACTATTATGAATAATTATTGACGAGCGTGCTCATTTGAATCAGTGCCAAGTCGCGAGCGTCATGTCGTATGCAATGAATCGTATCTTTACGTCACGCTCGATTGAACGTACAGTGACCTCCACATATAAGCCAACATATCCTTGGGTTACGTCGGAGACGCTGAGCGACGTGAACTGGGTTGACCGGTCCATGGTCTGACTTTGCCCACTGCGACAAAGCTGCAGGAATACGCAACTATCAGCGATACGCACAAAGGCATTGTCACATTGTCAACCAACGAAAGCAGGGCGTACTACTGTCGCGAGCACAAAGTTGAAATTCATGCATGGTTGTGTTACAATGACGACATTCGTGTGACCAAAGGGGGCACGTGTGTTACGTTCGTGAGCGGTGGGTTTGTGTGTCGACGGTAGTAATGGACGGGACGGCCAGAAAGCGTGCCGCGTCGTGGTCAGCCAACAACCGGTCTACGTCATGTCCAGTCGTGGACATCCACGTGCTGAGGTAAGACTTCAAACCGTTAGATCGAAACAACCAAACCGTTGGATCTAAGCAACAGTTTAATCTGCCCAAGCCTCGACACATAGGTATGCACGTATGCCGCAAACGCGCGTACGAACACGGGTGTGCGTGCGTGCGTGCGACGCACGCACGCACGCACGCACGCACGCACACACACGAACACACGCACTACGCACGCACGCACGCACGCACGCACGCACGCACGCACGCCACACACACACACAACACACACACACACACACACACACACACACACACACACACACACACACACACACACACACACACACACATACATTCGAATTCATGACTCGTATCCCATTCACAGAAAGGCAGTCGCATACATAACATGCAGCAATATTCTCGCTCGGCCGCACGTCTGCATATAGGCTAGTATTATTTTATCATTGGACACAAGATAAATTACGTAACGTTATTTCACAGCTATGGTTATAGATTTCATGTTTGCGGTTAATGCGATATTCGCAATCATACTATACTCGTTGTCATGGTTGTGACACGATTGTCAAACCGCAAGTGACATCAGAAGTTGTACCCCAAACCGGAACATACAAATCATAACTTCTGCCGCTTTGTAGCAAACATCCTGAGTCCAGGCACGCCATAAATAGCCGTATGAGTCATCAAATCCAAACTGAGTCGTTCACCGCGGTTTTTTCAGCCCTCGTTCTACTTAGGCTCCGCGGCACTGACATTCCGCGAATACACAGGCTCATAACTGCTCGCCTGACTGACCTATTCAGCACTAGTGGCCAGATCTTTTATCTCGCTTCGCGTTCTCTATTATATTTGGTCGTGGCCTTTACTGCGACGTCGGCTGATGTATCACGCTGTCGTCTTGTAACATACTTAGACATTCATAAATATGGTTTAGTCACCGTTTATCGATTCGCTCGGGCTGTCGATGTTGCACAACATTGCTTATGAGATGGCCACACCAGCCGTGCACTAAACAGGTGTGTGCACTCTGAGAGTGTACCACGTCCACCTGTTAACCTGGAAATAGTGCCTCGCGTCAGTGAGCAAGTGCAGTGCACTTATATTTGATCGAACGTAAACAGACTGTTACATAATCATCGCCAACCGTGGTTTGGTAGCGCATACGCACACGCACACGCACACGCACACGCACACGCACACGCACACGCACACGCACACGCACACGCACACCACACGCACACGCACACGCACACGCACACGCACACGCACACGCACACGCACACGCACACGCACACGCACACGCACACGCACACGCACACGCACACGCACACGCACACGCACACGCACACGCACACGCACACGCCACGCGCACGCGCACGCGCACCCCACGCACGCACACGCACACGCACACGCACACGCACACGCACACGCACACGCACACGCACACGCACACACACACACACACACACACACACACACACACACACATTCACAGAAACATACATTATATTATATAAATATTCCTACTTTTTGACAAGTCATCCAATGCAGCGAGGTCCATAACATCTTGTAATATGTTACTGCAGTTATTTACACTTATGTTTAGCATTCATCCAGCTATGCATTTAGATATAACAACAATACATCCGGAAAACCGCAAACTTCAACGACAGTGCCGTAATAAGGCATTAGAAAAAATACAAAGGAAAACATTATTGTGGTGTTATATACACTGCGTGTGGTTTACGCTATTGTTGCCGCGATTACCTGATAACAATATCTTGTCCAACTTGTTGAACCCACCCAACAATACTGAAATCATAACGAACAATGGTCTGTTATTGTACCGTTAATTGGCAGTGGTGATTAGCCATCGTTGCTCGACCAGCGTGTTGATATTTTGTTTATGTTTGCTTCAGTAAATAAGAAAATAGCTGCTGCAATCATGCTCAATTAATTGGTTCTTGTGTTGGCAGTAAATGACTGGCTACAATCACATTCAAGTAAACATTGATAATTTCACGTTACTTCAGCATAAATACGGTGTGTTTACGTTTGCGGGAAATGACACCAATCAGGACGACATTGCTTATTTCACACGTGCTGGAATAATAAGTCAGATTGGCCGCTGCACAATGCACGCGTTTCCCTGACCGTGCAATTGACCGTTCACTGCACCTGTAGTTATGTGACACTCCCGTTCGCGGTCATCAAAAAACAATATCAAGTTTCACCACTGATGTAAACATAGTTGTGGTTTATTAGAATTATAAATAATTTGATACAGTGATGCAATACGCGCACGCTTTGCAATATATAAATATTGTTGGCATCCAACGTTAAAAATAACCATTCAAAGAACCCGAGGCACGCAAGCTACGCGGCTGACGTTCAATGTTGTCTAGACGCCAAACACAGCTATACCTGCCACAGCTATACCTGCGCGTACGTTGTAAACAGTATCGAATGATCACTTCTGTCAAAGGGCAGTTTGTAGCCAAGTGCACGAAGAGCTACGCCACATATTAAGTAGGCCTAATATCAACAAGACGGGGAAATACCACGTCAAACCGGGGATTTCCTTCTACTACGTGGATTTCCCCCACGCCATTCAATTGCGTGACGTCATTGTTGAGCAGGTCATTTATACGGCTTTCAAGTGCGTGTGGTGTGATCTGATCAATGGTTGTAACTTAAATGGAAACCAAAATAACGTGATGTTAATAATTTGTAATAAATTATACTGGTAGTTTATATACCATGAATTCGTTAAAATAATATAAAACATAGCCTTTCACAATGGTTAATACTGAATTCCTTAATGTAACACGTCAAATGTGAAATATAATTTTAAAACAACAAATACATAACTTTGCTAAACTTACTTTGTAAAAGTAAAATGTGCTCATTTAATAATATAACATGTTTGATATATTCTTGACATTTAACTACAGTTTGACAAAATGATGCATCTGAAAGAAGTGGAGTATAAATTGTACGACAGTTTCTATAAATATAAGGGCAACATTGTTGACAATTATACAACAGAGTTTAATAAATCTGAACATAATCTTCACACAGAAACTGAAACGTTGCTGATTTGTTATCGCATGAGTCAGTGTGATGTCAGTAAAGACGCGTCTGTCGCAGTAGTTACGACTGAATTGAGGCAGTGTAGCAGAACGTACCTTTCTCCTTAAACGTACTACAATGATCAGAATAACTGTGACGTCAGTATCATAGTTACGTCACAGTATGGCCTGTTCGAATGATTCGAGACTTGCGCTGCCGTTCTACCAAAGTCACATCTTAATTTTTTGCATTTGTTAAAGGTGGCCTGAGGTACGCATAAAACCAGACGCATTGTATGAACCCTGATGTCTTGAAATGTAATATACGTATTATTAAAATATGCTGGTCTTAACCAAGCAAATAAACGCTACAAAATACCAGTACATTTTTTTACCACTGAAACGCACGAAATTCGCATTTTTTAACGGAGCTATTTTATACATTTTTTCACCTACTTAATGAGGTACACAAGCTCACCTGGGTTTGTGGTATCCGTGGGAATGTTTCTGCTATTTAACAATTTGGCAGACATGAATTGTGCGGCCCACTCATTAGTTGTCATTACATCGGGTCGAATTGTGTTCCATAAGGAACACTTAATTTATAATTTTATTTCCACGTGATCCATATCCTCTGTACAGACACATAATATATCTCAGTATGGTAATATAATTAAGTTTATTTGACTTCAAAAGAAAATTTGGATTGTCAATTATGTCAATAGAACAAATTTCAGAGATACACTTCATCTTATTTAAAAAAATCGCGAAACAATCCTTTCTAGCATATAACCGTGCGTTTACCTATTACAGCACTAATCTATTGTAGTAATCCGTATAGCTCTCTACCGTAAAGTACCAGAATGGTTATACTTTCCTGGCATTTTCTCACTGCAGTATCATAATCGTCTGTAAGGCCACGTACCGTGTCGATTTGGCGAAACAAGTTTATACGTTTTAAACTAGATAGCGAATTCCTTGGCACAACATGAAAGATTACAAAGCTATGCAACGTAAACAAAGTCATTTCAATACAAGCAGCTGGAGAGTCTCAGATCGGTCTACGTGGAACGGGAACGTGGGTTAGGTCTTATGCGTTGTTTTCTTAACATTTCCATGCGCCGCTCGGACATATCTTTTATTCTCCGTTTCTGCTGACCGTCTGCCGCCGTTTATATGTAGTACATATCTATTCGCCTCGAACACTGCGTAAATACGATACTGCTGTTCTTGTAGTAGGAATCCCAGTAGAAGTAGAAATATTTATAAAATCATTGTAAAAGTGTTCATAACTCATTTGAATTAACTGGATTCACCGGACTTCTTCAGCAGACATGTTGTGTCACGTGATCCACGTCAAATGCTGGTAACAACCAATACATCGGATTATCACTACATTAAGGATTGCATAAAGGTATAACGACTGTGCTTCTTAAGAATGAATTGAATTGAAGTCCTAGTTTATCCAAAGTTAATTATATTTAGCCTGTATGATAGCCAAATATAATTGTACAAATAGCACTTTGCTGGAACATGTGGTGCACATGTGTTAGCTTTCGCTGACAATCGTCGTAATTCCGGGAATTCTGCGATAATCGTTGCGGCGATTATCGCAGACGGCGGCGCCCGGGGCTCTTCTAGAAGGGAGCAAAGTGATAAGATCACGCGATGCCGGTAGCTGTGTGCCTCGGTCTATGCGGCCTGTCTTACTTCCGTATCTGTTGTACGGTAACTACTTCCAGTCTGTTTTGGAATTCAGGCAATGTATTTGACCAATGTAAATTACCGTTCATGAAAAATGCAACCAGCGTGTTACGGCGTACATTTCGGATGATTTGTCAATTTAGTGATAACATCAAATGCCACTGTTCGTGCAATCGTTTGTGTAAAAGTATCAGAGTACCTCTGATCAGCGGGTCAAATTCTGCATGAAAATGGAGTCATTATTAGCCCAGACATATAGAGAATGTTAAGACAATTCTAAATATAGTTGTATATCCGACCAGAGAAGCACAGCAAGTAGCCATGTTGTGGATGATCGGACTTGGTTTTAGCGAATGTGGTGTTCATCCTTATTTTAGCAGAGTAATTGAAGCTATAATATTGGTGTAATACATAACCACGCCTCAAAAACGTGTTGCGACAGACAGTCTCCCAGATTGGTTCGCGTCTAATTCTCGGCGCCGCTCGCATTCTCGGCAGTCGTACGAAATTAGCGGCCCAGAATCGCCAGCGTCCATTGCAAATAGCCACCTAAAACACCCACGCACGCAGCTGCTATATATAGGTACATATCGAGTTCCCGGAAATGCATAACTGCCAAGAAGATAAGTCGAGAAATGTCGCGGTCTAGAGGAGCGTATTAGCTGAAATGTTTATGTATTCGGCGACTTAGGCGCGGTTTGTGCTGAAGACTTCCGAGTGCAGAACGTGATCACGCCGCTAAGTCACGCCGGTACGTCACGCCGTACGTCACGCCGTCTCATGGTATAAAACTCGCTGTGTTTCACGAACTTGTATTGATTTAACTTCCGAAGTCTTAGGAGTTGTTTCCCCGATTCGTGTGTTGTGGTGTTTTACCTGGTCAGCGTCCGTCATGTGGTAAGTCGATAGCGTCACGTTTAGCTTAGCGTATGTTTCTCTCTGGACATTATATGTATTTAGAAATATATATAAAATTATAATAAGTTTTGGAGAAAATAATGGTGATTTTAGTTGGTTCAACAAACAAACATACATTTTGTTAGCACATAACATGCATGCAATAGTTGTGCACGTTCTCTGAATTATTTGTTATTATATTAATTATGGTTCAGTTTCGTAATATTGCTACAAAATTATATATTCTACGTGAATTATGATGGTGTTTTATCTGACATGATGTTACAACTACATCGTATTGTAAATTAACACCTGAACTAATGATGAGAGTTGACGACTTGACAGTACTGAACAATGTTCGATGTCGGTCATTCCACTACGACCTCAAGTAGTAGTGTTACCGACAGGCTTGTTAAATGACCACCGACTTGTACAACAGTACTTTATGTATTTTAATGAAGCAAACAGGGTGCATCATCGTTGTATATTTTCCTTGTCTTCTATAAATATTCTGCCCTTGAAGGGAGTCAGCATACTGTGTCAATGCTCTGACAGAGCCTATAAAGGGCACGACTTGACTTTCTTTACGACACTTGCGGGTGGCATTTTATGAGGAGTTATATGTGCATGTTTTGGGACCTTTTTGACCCGGGTGCTTTATACAATGCACCGCTTTTGTTTGGTGGAGTTTGTGTGATGCCTAGATCCGTCAGGACGAGACGTTACGACCCATCTATCCCCGTAACACACTGATGTCAAGGTGAACCGAATACCTTGCGTGCATACCTCTTCTGTTCCGTCGTTCACGTTATAACACCGACGTGACATGCCGCAGGCGCTATTATTAACTTCAAATATATCCACTGACACAGAAAAAACGTGTTTTGTTGATAAACACCGCAGTTACTTTAACAACATACCTGGCCGATAGC
Organism: Ridgeia piscesae; assembly: GCA_025642075.2. Lineage (NCBI taxonomy): Eukaryota > Metazoa > Annelida > Polychaeta > Sabellida > Siboglinidae > Ridgeia > Ridgeia piscesae. The sequence continues at coordinate 94,824 of JAODUO010000096.1, read as the reverse complement.
CAAGTGTTTGAATATCGTTTTGTTTTAACGGGAAACTGTTTTTTTGTGCTAACAGGATACTGAGAAACTGTGCTGTTGTCGGGAAATTGTTTGTGATTACTGATATCAGCCACTTAAATGAATAAATAGTTCGTTTGACCCGCCCTGAAGCCCTGGGTGACCACATGAAGCCCCTTGCGTGACCACAAATGTCGTGTTGTTGTTATAGGGCATTGATTTATCGCGATCATCTCACCTTCATCGTCGATAAATGAACTGGTAATTACATGAACCAAGGTGTGTTGCAATGATCAGAGTGATTTCAATTGTACGAATATTTATCTACAAATATATAAAACCCACTTCAAGCAGCGACGAACATGAATATGTACTGACGGTTGCATTTAGTTTACTCGGCCTATGACACGAATAACGGTGAAACATCATTATGTAGTTCAATGCTTACGGGGTACTCAAAAACGATAAGATGTAATGATATATGTTCAATATGACACGACAAATTAAGTGTATTGAACAGGTCCAATCTCCACAAATCACCACGTCGAAGTGAGTGGGGCAATATAGCGGGTGTAACACACGTCTCGTCATTCATTGCAGTGACGTGTCGGGTATGACAAGTGTACCCACATTCCCTGCCATAATCAACAACTACTCCGCTAAACAATGTTTACCAATCGACAATACATTAATAAATAATTACCATTGCACATGCTTCGAGAAAAGGAAATCGCAATGCGTGATAGATAAATATCGTGATTCGAGTATACACAAAGCGAGCTCGCAGCAAAACTGTTATGCGAAAATAGTCATGATTTTGCAGGTGTTGTTTGTGTTTACACACAATCAACATAAAGGTTGTTTGCTTTTGTATCGAGACTCGCTCTGGGTTGAACGTGTGTCTCTCGCGATAGTCTCCTCGAGTGTTTTGTTGATCCAGCAGGCTACAGACATCTCCATATGAGTACGTCACCTCGCAAACTGCAGCAACACAAGTTGTTTATCGCTTAGGTATGGTTATATATGAAACCCACGCTCACTTGTATCACTAGTGAATTTGGCAAACGTCTGTACTCAATTGAAACATATTTGAAACGATCCACGCGTACTATCATATATTGCACTTGGAGCATAGAGTTTCACGTCATCTGGCAACTTAGAAATACGGACAAAGGCGATGACCATGCTCTGGTAAGTGGTCAGTTTTCTAAATGTCTGCCAGTCTGGGTGTCCGAAATCGTCTATGGTTGATTAGCTTTGACAACTCCCCAACACGTGTTGACCAACGTTTTCAGCAACTATCGGCACGACTACGTCGACAAAATGTCATGCAAATATAGTTTACATTTCATATTGATTAAAAATTACATAGATAATCAGCCATTTGTGTAAAATTCATTACGACACTTTAGCTATCTTTGCATTATGTTCTTAACGATACAATCTCAAGAGAAAATGACATATTCATATTGAACTGCTGGCTGACTTTTGCATATTTAATTGTGTCCTGCTTGCTAACCAAACAATAAATTAGAACGGGGTGTTTGAAATTATATTGACGTTTATATTCTTGTGAAACGTCCACATAGCAGCGCAGATGGTCTATGTTTATGCCTACAACGACGTTCAACCACGTTCAATCCACAAGACGCCAGGCCCCTGTGACCTAATAATATAAACAGATGTCATCCCAACGGCTGCTACGACCTGTTGTCAAGTGGTTCTGTAATGCAATAAGAACCATAACGGTTTCACTTCTGCAGCGTGCTTTGTCCATCTGCTGTCCAGCGCAATCAGGTCAGGTGGTAACGCCATTCGAGGTCAGTGGGGCAATTCGTCCACGGCCACGCGATTACGTTCTGACCAGGCCAGCGCAGAATTAATGTTTTGTTTACGAGGACAACGTCGATCGAATTGACATTGGGCTCATGACACAGTTAACTTTCCCATTGGCCACCATGTTAGCGTTTTGTAGGATTATAAGGAAACTAGACGCAGGAAAATTCTAAAAATTATTGCCTGTTGTTATCATCATCTCAATGACATGCTGGTCAAGTGTAGTCAAATTCCAATATTTCGTTCTCTCGTAAAGTGCCGCTATGTATGACACCCGTCACTATTTACAAATGAATGCAGGCAGTAATACAACAGAGGTGTCAACAAGCCAAATTACTGCCAGGTACCCATCCGCTTAATAAAATCAGCTAATAATTCACCATTTCACTGTCAACAGCTTCCACAATCACACCTGGAAATCAGACTGCTCAAATGCACTTATGTCACAGCAGGTGAATGTTGAAAAAAATCTAAATAAAAAAATATATGGGACTATGTGTCATCGGTAACCAAACAGGAAGTCTAACTGTGTCATGAGCCCATTACTGTCCCGCGGATGGTATCACTTGCGGCAACGTCGCACGAGGATACGTCCGGCATTGCGTTCGGACGTGGCAGTAATTACAATATACCGCAGGTTGAACAGGAAGTCCACTCGCGTATGTAGCACCCGAGATGAACTGACGAGATGAAGCAGCAGGTGTATATTACTGTATGTCCATTGGTACGCGGTGGCGTAGTTAGGAGTGCACCAGACACTCAGTCGTGCCAAACCGAATTACAACCCTCTTGCGGCTGTGTTAGTGGCTGGGCACTTTAGTTCACTCCACGTTGCCTCAATTTTCGCGGAACAATTTTCAACTGACTACGTACGATGGTGGATTGTGTGAATGAATAGATTTCAGTGTGGCCAAATGATTCCTGGACCAATCGAAATAAAGTCAGAACCAACAAGTATTAGAGGTGATGAGTATTGACTGAATATGGAAGCCATTTTGTTTATTATTTGAAAACACGTGCGACCTTGAACGTAACCACGAAATTACGCTCGGGAGAATGCGACTCCACCTAGAAAATAATTGGATTAGATATCCAGGGTTTCTCCCGAACCAGCACTGCCAGCGGCATTGAATGAGCCATATTATTTCAGCTCCACTGGTTTATTGTCCAAGCCTAGGCGAGAGCGTTCACCTTATAGCTCCGTTTAAACAACGAACAACCTTGCCATTAGGGACGCGACGTCTAAAGAAACGCACTTGGCATAAAAAAAAATTTCTTTAAAAATATGCATTGTAAAATGCATTCCGGTTAAACTACGAGTCATACTTTTAACTAATATAACTTACTAGCATAATCATAAAGCAACAGTATGATGAACCCACATTATGATAACTGTCACATGAACAGTGTTTAAACAATCAATACGGCTATCAAGTCCGTGAACTCTTGTTGAATGAAATATAGAGATCATTATAGAAATATAGAGATATAGAGACATAGCTATGCCTAACATTGATCCATAATTGTACAGCAGTTTATCCGGCGATTGAGAAAGTCACTACAACCACGTAAGTAAAAGCATGGCTCTTTAGCTGACGTCACGTCTGCATTATTTGTTTGACATTGACGATATCATCTTGCTTGGGACCAGATCCTTTAAAGACAACAAGTTGGATCCTAAATCACGCTGAAAGGTTTCTTTAAATTGTCTGATCAATCCCGTTGTTTTACACATTTAAACAGGGCGATAAATGTCACGGGTGGATCAGAGCGAATTATGTGGTTGATCCAGACATTATTGAATGGGAATACGTGAGTGTGGTGATCCACGCACGACAGAGGGACGGAGAGTAGAAAGTAGGTCGTGACGATCAGAGATAATGCGTGAATCTGTTGCCATACAAAAGTGATGACGTATCCTATTGTTAACAAGAGCTACCCACCATTTTGTGCACGCGATAACTTGACGATATTCTGAGATGTTTACCAACTGCATCAAACACACAAAAACGCAAATTAAATAGCACCACACGACCCAGTTGTAAACATTGTAAACAACATACAGCAAAATTAAGAAACCAGCTTTTATCTGACATACTTAGACTACGGGGCCAAACATACAATTGAAATCTTAATCAGTGCAGATAAATATAACACAGTTTAATAGATCGCACTTTGATCTCAGATAGCCCAGTTTCGAGGACCCAGTTCGTTTTAACAGCTTTCTTTATGTCCAGATAAAATCGGTTCACTGCAGTGTAGCGAATAAGTCCCAGGTAACACACACTGCTATACAATTATACAACTCATACTAATAGCGTAGGCCTATGCGAACTGTAATTGCAGCGTCGAAGTTAAGATACTGTTTGATTGAATATATCAGCCAGGGGCAAAACAGTATAAACGACGAGGGTGGTTGTATTGGCCGCAGTAGGTCAGTGCTGAGTGTTCTGTTTAGGTCGTTATGTTTAAACTCTGCCATGGAGATTAGTGTCGCCCTCGTGGCGATAAGACTGTTATCAGATTATTATCAGTCGCACGTTCGCATTAATCAATGTCGTGTCAAGTTCACCGTCGAAAAGGTCAACGTTGCTCCGGGGTTTGTCCGAAGACAACCTGGTCACTGCCCATTGTTTAGTGTTTATTGTTAGCTCTCGTGTCTATCGTGTGGGCAGTTGGCGACTGTCTGCATTCGTTGCTAGAGGCTGTATGATAATATCGTAAATTCATTGGAGGAAAAGTGTAAACAAGGCACTGTTTTTTTTAGTAACTGGGGTCTCTATATTGTTGGGCATTTCAAAGACACGTTGGCCGTAATTATGTCTAAAGTTGGCCCGGAAGGCAAGAAAGTGCAAGACGACGACGGTCCTTTACAATCCACAAGTACTCGGAATACATTTGCCTAATGAATGTCAACACGATTACTCCAGTGTGGGCCGTATAGACACTACATGATATGTGTATTTAATCGCTCCATATTATTCCACTCCGACCAAGAATGGTCTTTGTTGATGTGTCCATACACTCTATTCGCGATTGTCGTATCAAAGTTCTCTGAAATCATTTTAGTTATTTCTGTCATACTCCCACAAGATCGACATGTCTTTCAAATAACAGTTCCGTGTTACTGTGCAGTATAGTGAGTACTCCAAATCGGATCTAAGCGTTGCTTTACAAGCTCCAACAATTAGTTCCGTGACAGTAGATCGGAATACGTGACGTTCGGTCTGCCTGGCTGTAGCCGCAGTCAACACACCGTGTACCACTGCTGCTTCGCTTCTTGCTGCTTGTTCTTGTCGTGTTCTGGCTATCTCACATCACAGCTCGGACACCGCTATGGCATGCGCTTGCTCCGTTGCTCCTGTGGTTTATCGCGATGCTGCTTGTCTGCCCAAAGCGCGGTTCAGTATTTGCTTTCGGCCCCGTTGTCCAAGTAATAAAACACACAGTTGTACAGTTGGATTACACAAATATTCTGAGATGATCTTAGAACTTAGCTGCGGCGGTGATGTCAGATTTCAGGTGTGGTCTTGTTTCTTTATTCCCCACTGAATATGCTAAATTGTGCATAAATTGAATTCGTAGGGTCAAGTTCTGCGAAAAATATCGCCAGGTTACTAATAACAACAGGTTGAATATAACTAAGAATCCCGGGCGTCTGTCCAGGTGGACACACAATTGAATGTATCCCGGCGTACACCAGCTGCGTGGTGTGTCCAGGTTTGTCGGACGGATGCGTAGGCCGCGTGCACCAAGCTCGTACCCACTAGCCCCTTGTTCCCGGGAGTACCCCATCCCACACAGTGACACTTCCGGTATGGTGGCCAAGGCCAGTTGGTTTATGGGTAGCTCGAGATGCCTGGCATATTGACCAGTTCACTGGGTTTTTCATGTAAAAGAAGTTATATGCTCCCATTTTGGACAGGGAGAGAGAGTGGGGAGATAGAGTAGAGAGAGGGAAAGAAAGATATATATATATAATATATATATATATATATATATATATATATATATATATATATATATATAGAGAGAGAGAGAGAGAGAGAGAGAGAGAGAGAGAGAGAGAGATACATAGTGATAGTCACACAGACAGACGGACAGAGAGAGAGAGAGAGAGAGAGAGAGAGGGAGAGAGAGGGGGAGAGAAGGAGAGAGAGGAGAGAGAGAGAGAGAAAGGAGGAGAGAGAGAGAGAGAGAGACAGAGAGAGGAAGAGAGAGGGGGCACAGGGGAGAGAGGGGGAAGAGAGAAAGGCAGGGGGAAGAGAGAGGGGGAGAGAAGGACAGAGAGGGAGAGAGAGGGAGAGAAAGAGAGGCAGAGAGAGGATGAGAGAGGAAGAGGAAGAGAGGGAGAGAGGGATAGAGGGAGACAGGGAGGGAGGGAGCGAGGGAGGGAGGGAGAGATAGAGAGGGAGAGAGAGGGAGAGAGAGAGAGAGAGGGAGAGAGAGAGAGAGAAAGAAAGAGAGAGAGACAGAGGAGAGCCATCACGACTCATCTATAACAATTGCTGTCACTCTAGCACATACATGACGCCGTGGACTGTTCAGTGCCTGGTTAGCTCGTTGTGTCGAGTCGTGTCACGATATTCCGCAGCCAAGCAAGAACCCAACGCGCTGCTGTATGCGTTGACACGCCTCACTGCGGAGTCGCCTGTATCTGCACGCAAACCTTGTTATTAATGGCGCAGCGCCCAGCATGCCACTTAGTGATTAGTACATAGAAGTGATTCGTGGCATTGGAAATTGTACATATATAGTTGACACATGTCGCACAGCTGGCGCCATGCTGCATTGGTTGTACATACACTTGTGGTGATATGTACTGTTTAAGTGACGACGGTTTGGAAGACCTACAGTCAAATGTGATCATTAATGTGGAAAGGTATGATCACATTACGGCGGCGGTAAATGTTGGAATCGATAATTAATGGTTGCTTATGCCGCCTAAACTATGTAATTAAGGTGTTATATAAATGCGATGTGTTGTTGTGATTAGCAGTACATTTAATGTTCAGCGATGTCATTTCAGCGTGCGCTGAAACCTATGTTTACTGGTCCTCGTGTATAATGTTATCATAAACCACCCATGTTATCTCTTCGCGTAATAGTAACGTGCTGTTTGTAAGCACAACACAATGTTGTTCCTATAATGTAAGCGGATTCGTAAGAACTCAATATAGCAACGGGAATGTGGATCGATTAAGCGCTATTATAATTAATGGTTAGTTCACCTTCGTTGCGGAACGAAGATTTGGGGTGGTCGACTTAGACAAAGGCCTACAAGCACAATGATGACTTGAACGTGTACCACCGACATACATGTGTACACCTGCGGGATACACGCTCCCAGGTCAACGTCTCCCACGGTGCAGACACTGGGCGTTAGTTAGGCATTGGTTTCTTATTCAACATCATCATTAAACCAGACTCCTATGTTTCATTGTATCATTGTTTTTGTCAGCAAGTTCTCGTCCAAACGGAGTACGCCTAAGTTATACGTTATATGCGTCACTTGACTATAGAATGTTACGTATTACAGCTATAAAAACACGTGTTCTGGTAGACAGGCAGGTACCAATGTTGGTCCAGAAGTAGCTAAGCGGATGTCAAGGCACGGGCACCTGCGCTGAATGTTACATAAGCTTGACAAAAACGCATCCGAGCTGTCAGGTAGACGTCAAAACATTCCTGGACTTAAGCAGGTATATGATTCAGTGAGCATTGCGTCTCAGTGACTGCGCATCGGGCCGCTGTAGCATTTATTGCGTTGCGTTATACGCTGATAACGACGCCGCGCTGAAAATACCGCGTGTGGTTTACCGCCGTGTCGTGAAATGGACGAGTTGTTGCGAGTAATAATGATGTCTTGCTCGCAAGTGCTAATGGGGCGCATTGGTGACACTACTCCAAACTACCGGGTCCTGGCGGCCGGCCGATGGGCGGTGTCTCGGCGATAATAGTAGTGTCGGTTGCGTGGTTGATACAATAGAGGTCGGGACGACATCAGATGATAGAGTATATCAATGTTTGTTTGTTTGTTTACTATTGAAACGTTGTGATTGGCCAAGACAAACACATTGCTGTTTATGCGAAGATATGACGACGATAAATCATACCACTAACTTAAAAACGGTCGATGTGCTTAGGGGTTAGAGGAAGTCCGTGTTAACACTATATTGTACGCACGTACCATGGGCGTTTTTATTCAGTTACCGTGTCTTTAATATAGAACAAAAACAAAGACATTTATACTTCACTTGTGATAGCTTATATGGACAGTGTAAATTGACTGCATAAGATAATGATAATACACATGCTCTCTGAAAACGCTTTATTATACTTTATTATGATTGTGTAAATGTAAGTTTGTGCAAACTGCCCAGTAAACGGTACCGTAGTCCCACATATAATACCGGTGTACATTTGTTTGACTTCCGGTAACCAAGCACGTGACTTCCGTGTCCGAGTTCAACGGAGAGTTTTTGCTTGGGATGGCGTCAAGCCTTGTTAAATGTGCCAGTGCCCCCGCTATCAAGTAGCCCAATAGGTGCGCCTTGGCATCGCATCAAGCACGCCCTTCTAGGAAGTGATTTCTCGGAAGGGATTATATGAGAAGCGACAGGCCGGCGTATGTTACCTGCTGGTTCAGTGTAGGCTATTGACTCGCGAAGAAGCCGCACAAACAGGACTTGTTGTGTCAGAACTGAGCGTCTGCTTCGGGTTCAGAAATGTCATAGTAAATATAGACGCGAAAACAGATGCGACAAACACTTTATTATGAGCGGCCGGACGTTGTTTTTAAAGTGTCACGCGGTGTAGGCCGATCATTAATCGTGTGCACACAAAGTGTCACGCGGTGTAGGCCGATCGTTAATCGTGTGCACACACTGCACAGTGTGTTACAATAACAACAATAGGCCATGCGCAAATGCTATGACAGATTCAGTTAAAAGCAGTAGGTATGACCGTTCAAATAATCAGATAGACAGTAATCATACGTAATATTTTTCTTCAGAAAGGAAAAAGATGAAGAATACTACAACGCAAACTTTTCATTAGCATCTTGCCGTTGTTGAAACAAAAATAAGCTCATAATATGATGTTCACAAGAGATTTAGATATATATTTTCAGTTGTTCAACATAAACATTTATATATTACATCGATAACATAGAATAGATTTTCTATATCGTAGTTAGATGTCACCAGATAGGTGTACAATGTCATTTGTGTACTTTTCTGATGACATCTAAGCGGATAAATAAACTTGGCAACGACTTGAATGAATAAACTGATGCCTCGAGCACAGAGGCAAAAACGATGAATGCCGCTCAAAGATAAGAACACAAAAATGAATGGTGAATTCATAATAAATCGATAATTATACAAACGAAATTTGGATACACGCCAACAAAAAACATCTGCGCAAACCTGAAAGATGATCTAGATAAAAACTACAAAGACGCCTTGGTCTACTTGTGAAATTAGGTCGACATTAAATCCAAATGTAATACTATCCCAGGACAGGTTCGTATTTCAATACAAAGTCTTTGTGATCCATATTCGACGAAGGCAGCCATCTTGCTGAAGGCGATTACGACAGCATACCTGACCGAAAGCCTCTGTTGGTCTGTTCAAAAGGTTCCAATCACATTCTTAACATGTCCTTGCAAAGTTGTGTAAGCAATGCTTGTTTTGATCATGCCGAAAGTTGAAGATATCCATACAAGCACATATGCATTTTACGTGTATAAGAATAACAATAGCCCAATGGCATGCACGTAAATTTAGTAAACAAATCATAAAATCATACGCACGCACGCACGCACAGACACACACACACACACACACACACACACACACACACACACACACACACACACACACACACACACACACACACACACACACACACACACACACACACACACACAACACACACACACACACACACACACACACACACACACACACACACACACACACACACACACACACACACACACACACACACACACACACACACACACACACACACACACACACACACACACACACAGACATGGTTGTGGTTACATAACCAACTGGCAGATGGCGATATTTCCAGGGCTCAGGACACTATAGAAATACCGTTTTTTCCACGGTAAAGGATGTTTTGATAACGATCAATTATTCAGCATGGAGCGGCGTATAACGGCAGCGCTGAATGAGGCTCGCTGTGTTTAGTTTTTAGTCGTGCAAGGTTCATTTGTTTGACGTTTTTCGTATTACTGAAAGTGAAAAACCTCAAGAGAAACTGCTGAAATAATAAACAACTACAACAGCAGCGGTCGGCGGCAGCAACAGCAACAACATGCAGCCGCAGCAAGGAATGAGTTCGCTCCACCCCTGTGTTATCGCCAGCTATCAGGGTGTTTCCTTCTATGATTTCCCACCCGCTACCCCAACTACTGTGAACCCTGACCCCAGTCGCGCCACAGGGAGACCTAAGGTCAAGTTCGAGATACAAGTATACCGTATATTTTGCACAATACATCTCTCTAAGAAGGTGTTTGGTGACGACCGACAGGCCATTATTCATATTGTTTTCTTCGTTTTTTCTTTTTCCTACAATCGGCGCAGTTTATGAACTCGGCAATTTCCGACGCAACGAGCCACGGGATGTGTCTCATACCTGCTCCCGCAGCCAGGGATTACGGTTTTGTGAACAGGCATAACATGTGGTTAGCCGATGTTTATAGAGTGGACCTCGAAGGTCCCATTAACCTGAAATGTAGAATGGACAAGAAAGTGTTAAATGCACATTGAAGTGTAGAATATTCTTTGTATGGACAATAGACTTCGATGTGTAGACTTGACATCGAAGTCTGTAATATCCCCACTGTTGTGGTTAAGGCGAAATTATTTACCCTTTCCTATGCAATAGGAACTGTTTTACTTTGCTATTTTTCACAAGGTTAGGAGAGTGTAACGTAGTCGCCGTCTGAGAGCGACCCGGCCTACACGCGTGCTGACACCGCCTTGGGCAGTGCCCGTCTGGGGCTGCTCAATGTCTTGTGCAGGGGCCAACATGGCACCTCGGAGCCAAGTCGACCATCCGGATGTGTTCGGTCAAGGCCAGTGTGTCAGTGGGGCAACAGTTGGTTGTCGCAACGTTAATTAGTTAATCTGCCCTGTTCTTCCTTCGGGCGCCCTGCGGGTGAGGTCCGCGTGTTGGGCTGATGCTTATGTTCCTGCTCTCCGTAGTTTAGGCAACTTTTTCTTCTTCCCACTTTCTCTGCGCAATACTTCAATTTCTCGACCTGAACACGTCATTAGTTATGCAAACAAAAGCAGAAGTAGTACACGTTAAACATATGCCTCCAGGTTGGAGAATAACATATCGTCATTGGGTCTTGCTGCCAGAATGTGGCGCAACCTTGGTTAAGGTTAGTTGTAAAGATGTACGCCATGGTGCGAGATCTACGTAATCTACAGGGGACGAGCTATTTCTGTAATGGACATATGGCGACCCAGCAGGGTTCCTTTCGTTGGGTCTTGATTTAATGCACAGTGCTCGCATGTAGGCCTACAACTAACATCCATTCCATGGGATTCTTAGTAACTGGGTGCTTTATTGTTTTGACCGACTGTTTTGATCGACTGTTTGGTGGAGTGGCGTATTTCCTTATGACGTCGATGAGTGGTTGAAGATTATATTATATTAGTCTTCTTTGCTCAACGTAAAACACGAGCCTGAAAGATGCTCTCCAAACCTTATGTTGTGCAATCTGTTCTTCATTTCTTTCCAGATGGTTCCATGTGTTTCCTCGGCTGTGGATCTCCTCCAGCTGTTTGGAATCTGTCTGGTTTTCGTCTTCCTTGTCAATCCCACTCGATTCCACCTGTCTTGTGGCGGCGGTGGTTCCCCTCTGCTGGGTGTGTCAAATCTATATCAATTTTCTCTGACACAGGCTTAGTGCTTCCTCCCCGTGAGCCACGTGTATCGGCGTCCCGCATCCCTTGCGAGGTCGAACTGCGCGCAGATATCGATGTCCTGGCTCAGCGAGGACACGGTCGGGACACGGTCTTTCACTGTGCGGCGATGACGCGTGGACGGTCGGTCGGTCTCAGCGCGCACGACAGGAGGCCGGGCAGTTTATTTGCAGACAAGCTCCGGTTCGAGCCGGGTCGAGGTTGGAGCATGGGCCACGACATACCGCGGATCTAACGGATGTCTACGTTAAGTGTCATTACTCGACGCCCGACTGTTAATTAATTGCGTAAATACTGCTTTGAAATATAGGATATGTCATATTCATATAATTAGGAGTTGGCCAGCGCGTGTGTGGAGGCTTATCAGCGCGTAGGAGTGCGGTGACCTCGTTGTGACTGGCTGACATACTGACCTACAAACCCACTGTTCCGGAGAACGGTAGTAGATGTATATAATAGTTTCTACCGCGCGTTCGTTTTTAATGTGCACGTCATTAGTAGCGATAATATGATATCGTTTGACATCTGCCTGGAGATGATATCTCGAAGCAAGGTATAACGTCCATATTTGGGTACGCACGGCAATAGAAACACCTGGGTGAGAGAATAGGCCTTCTACAGATGTGTTCTTAAAACGAATGATTTACACCTGTAATAGAACCTTGTTCGATTGCGATCTGTGGCCAGTCCTTTGTCTCGCCGAAACTGTTGAATCGTCGTCCTTGCCGTCGAAAACAATAGAAAAAGGCACTTATAAAAACGCTACTCCCGGTGAAGTGACGACGTGTGCTCCGACCGGTGACTCCCACATCGTATTGTCTTGCGCGGTCGGATTTAACGGCGCCTTATCGGATTACGCACGCGCGGTTGTTATAATGAGTCATTTGACAAATGTCCTGAACTACTGCAAAATGATAGCAACTTTATGTTGTGGTTTAACCATTTTGTGTATTTACGGAAGCTTTCGGCAATGGATGCTTTGTGGAGTCTGTGGTCTGCATCTCTCCGTACGTTATTGATGTTGGGTTCATATTAATCTTTCATTTTGCCCATCTCTGACCTTCTGATGCTTCCGATACTTTCTCCCAAACATGTCTTTACATTAGCTGTGTTCATAGCAGGTTGTCCACAATTACTTCCCAGTGCTTAATCCGCTGCCTTGTCGAAATATGAGTTATTGATTTAACTATCCCGTGTATTTCGAAAGTGAAACTAACGGCCGGTGTTCGTTCATGCAGCATATAGATGCCGTTGATTCATCATTCCATAATTAAGGACACCTCACATAATCAACAACTTCTATGGTAGCAATTGACATCGCAGCTTCGAGTGCAATGTCAAAAATCAAACCGTCTGTCCAGGTGGACAAGTGCGAAGAGGGCAGACAATCTAAACGTTGACCTTCTGTTGTTATGACAACACGTGTCAGTCCGTCCCATCAACATCCTCCCCCCTTCACATGCCTCTGTCGCACGGCTGCGAGTTGCGAGCTCCGGGCTGGCAACTCGTCAACACGACCCTCGACGAGCCGCATCCCCGGCAGGTGCTCCACCCGCCGCGTGACGGAAGCCAAGCCCCGGCACACGGCGGGCGTTGGCCCAAGGAGCTGGCAACTGAGGTGGGGGGGGGCGTTATGTCATCGCTGTACTGTACATAGCAGCACTGGCAGTTCAGAAATGTCATCGTCGATATAGGCGATGACACAGGTTGGCGTCGTACCGAATAAGGCATTGATGTAAGTTCCCACTTCAGCTCGTCGATGGAGCAATCACCGACTCCACGGAAATGATGTTAATGTGAGGTTGTGTGTTTTCTTGTTCCTTATTCCCGAATCAACCTGGGGTGGTAATTATTAGACGTAAGCTAAGTCACATGTCTACAACGTGGGAACTGAGCCGAATAGCCGAACATCACGATGTCTTGCCATCGGCACTTCTGATCTCAACAATTTGGCGATAGATTGGAACTTTAAAATATGAAAATGTTTTGTTTATGAGACTCGAACATATCGCTAGCGAACCGACCAAATTACATACGCTGGTTTTGTGTGTGTGGTTAATTCAGCGTGATTTTGTGAGCGCTTGCAGTGAACATGGTTGATCTAATATGCCTATTCAAATAATAACTGTTAGTATTATCAGCTGAGGAACTGACAGCCTCGACATAAATATTACGCATTTCAAGGTTTCATATAGATGTGTTAGACATGCAAACATACTGTACGGAATAAACGGCGAAGGTTTGACGGGTCTATTGGCGCAAACATGAAATATCACCGTTTTGCAGAGGGCGTTATATTACTATTATTTTTAACATTTATTCCCCATTATTCTTCCTGTATGCGTTTTGTTCTTGATTATATGGAACTTTTCAAACGTTAAAAGCCGATGAAGACAATTAACGTGAAGCTCGTTACTAGCAGCTGATACAGGTGTGTGCAGAATGACACATGTAGCGTGGGAAGGCTGCGGCAATTCGGCGTTGAATAACCAGTTTAGTGCACATGTATTACAATTACGTAAATGGCGACTCGGTTGACTTGGGCGACATTTGACACATCATTCTGACATTTTTTCTGTACAATCCTAATAAAAATGGGCATTTTAAGCGCCATTTTTGATAAGCGAATAAACGTTTGTTTGTGAATGAATGAAGCACGACGCATTGTGGATAAAGCCTTGCTCAACGAAGGCCTCTGTTTGCTTTGTGTAATATCCGCCGCGGGATATAGTAAAACACGTGAGACAGGTATAATAGAACACGTGTAACACACATATAGTAAAACACGTGTGACAGGTATACAATAGAAAATGTGTAACACATATATAGTAAAACACGTGTAACAGGTATACAATAGAACACGTGTAACACATATATAGTAAAACACGTGTGACAAGTATACAATAGAACACGTGTAACAAATATAAAATTGTGTAAGACACTGTAACAAGTATGCGATAACCCGTGACGTAATATTACATATTGTTAGGGTTGTTGTTACAATTTCGAAATAGTATCGACGTTGAAGGAGGCGACAATGACGTCAATAAAGAATTACGTGCCTGGCGCGTGGTATAGTGTAATACAAACATCACAACACCGTTTTGATGTAGTGTAATACAAACATTACAACACCGTCTTGATGTAGTGTAATACAAACATTACAACATTATCTTGTTTCTTATCGCTGTCATCGCTTAAATTATCGTCACATGTAATACCACTAATGACAGTTGTCGTAATCATTGTAATTATTATACATACATAATAAACATAATCAAACTCGCCGTCGTTATAATCTTCATCCAAACAAATATCACTACTTGTAGAGCGCAGTGGGTCAGGGGTAGAACTTCGGGCTCTCGACTAAGAGGTCCCGGGTTCGAATCCTGTTCTGTGGTGTTAAAACCTTGGGCAGGTTTTTGTCCAGTCTACATTGCTCCAGTTCACTCAGTTGTATAAATGAGTACCTGGCTATAGACAGTAGTGGATATGTGTACGAGGAGCATTCGCGCATTATTTGTAGCATACGGCAGGATGCTGTCTCGAGAAGTTGAGACGGTGTCTGATTGAACAGGTCTATCAGGGAAGTAAAGTGTAAAGCGCTTTGCGCAATCCTGAGGATTGGATACTGCGCTATATAAGAACTTATCTTTTTACTATCATGAATATCGTTAATACCTCGCAGTTTTCATGATCATCATAACATTCAACATCACCTCAGTCATCGTCAACGTTATTCAAGTCACATTAGCTACACACGAAATTATCAATAACATATGCTAATCACCTTGCCGGTCGCAATGCTATACACGGCCCTTAGCAAACCGTTGCTACGAAAAAAGGTTTCTATCGTGACGCCGGTGTTGTGTGTTCATCGCGCTGAACCGGTCCGTCAAAAACAACCTGCGATTCTTTGACGCCGCATAGCCTATTCACAGGTGTGACGTCACCAAGGTGATTCGCATTAAACGTGAAGATTTCTAGAAAGGTGGGGTAAACAAAACGAATTCAAAACATGTTTACCATAAATCTTTGATATGCATTCTTGAATTAAACATTAATATTAATCACGATGCAAGACATGTGTTCTCGCTGATTTATACCGGCGAAATATTTCGTCTTGAGGTTTCACCAATCACCCACAGGTGCGACAAACGGCATTAAAGCGCACGAAGTTGTATCGTTTACAAAGTTCATCAAATTTTATTTTTAGAAAATAACGATTCGTAAAAAAAGCATATGTCCACTCGTGTAGTTGACTTTGTAGTGTTGATATATTCGGTGAAATAACCACTTTGACGTCATTGGTGTGGTCAACCGCTGCACTTTGCCATCGCAAAGATAAAAACAAAACCATTAAAGACACTCATTTGGTCAACACAGCACTCCTAACAAACATCCTGCATTATTGTGACGTAAGCAACAGTTTAAAACATACCATTATTAGACGTAGCGAGGGCGTTAAGGCACACGTGCGATAGATGGGTTGGTAGGATATCGTAATTAGAATATCCGTGTCGTGTCGACAAAATAGCATCCTGATAAACATTCCCGCGCGCGTTTTTACCATGAGCTGTTATGCTAATATCGCGCTGGCCCTTACGGAATCTATCGAGGTGGAGCGAGGCCACACGAGACCGGATGGGCGGCCGAAGATGCGTCAGTACCCGAGAGAGGCGGGTGGGTATTAGACCGCCCCGATGAGCAGTATTAACAAGTGTACCTAGAAGACGATGATTCAGTCGACAGACAACGCCCGGTGACATCACGACTGACCGAAACGCGCCGAGTGTTTGTCGTAGAAATCACACCACGTGACGGACACCGTCCTTAAGCAGCTAGCGGTGTTTACGGTAGCGGCGGTGTTGGTTCTAGCGCGCTAGCCGCGTTGCGCAGTGGGTGAGCAGTCCGCAGCAATTACATAAGCGCGCTCCGCTAGCCACCGGCATTTGAGGACAAGCAGCGTCTAAGCGAAGCCGTCCCAGATACGTACTCCACCGCTCGCTCGCCCAGTGTTGGCCGGATCGCTACGCCGGTAGGACGCATTAAGCCGTTACTCGGGCCTCGAGAGCAACACGCCTAGAGGAGCACAGCTCCCGAACGCTGCTATATAACGTACAACTACAGCCTCTACATGGCCTGGTAAGGTTATGATCATTCGTATTCGGTTTAATTCGCCTGACGTTTGTCATGTATCGACGGAATGGATCTAGGTGGCATATGTGCGTGTGCGAGATAGGGAGCCTCGGCTTCGTAAGTCGCTGGCAATTTACGTTGAATATCGCCCGAGAGGTTGATAAATTATTGATGCATTATTAGATATACAAACACGGGAGCCTGGTCTGGGACCATCTGCTCCGAGCGACCGTGAATTGCTTCGGCGCGTCTCGCCTTCATACCTCGTAGGACTCGGGACACGAATCGAGCAGGACGTGTTTGTTAATTAGGTCGTTTGACGGTGTCGTTGTTGAGTGATTATCCGTCACTTGTTTGCCATGTGAGATAGTCGTCGAGCAGGTAATCAATAGGACGTCAGTTGACGCAGTGTCAACATGGCGCGGTTGAGTCTCAGTGACGGTTGGGTCGGTCCGTCGCGTTGAAAGCTCGACGTCGTCAGTCAACTGTGTTTGTGTGCTCGTGTGTGCTCGCGTGCTCGCAGCCGAATATACGTGCCGAGTGGTGTTGAGTGTGTAGACTGACATGGAAGCCAAGTAATGGGTTACGGTAATGGGTTACGCTAGTCAGGTTCTGTTGACATCTACGTGTCTCCGTCGTGCGGGATGTGGCAAGATGGTCTTATTAAAGCGACAGTTTTGGCATTGTTGCGGTCATATTGCAATACTTTTGTGTAAAGCGTCGTTACTAGTGTAGTATTACTATTACAGTTTGTGTAATCAAGTAGGTAACCAAGATGGAATTGTGATACTAACGTAGAAGAGCCTAGTAGTCAGGAGAGAACGTTCATGCTATAATTGACAAGTGGCGCCATCATGTGGTCGTTGGGACGGTTGATTCCATAGGATGACTCTATGGATACAACTGCCTTTATAGACGAATGTTGATATCAGATCGAGCTATACGTAACATGAACTATCGTTACTCTTCATATACTAGCAGCGGTTACAATCAGTAATACAACTTACACTTTGTAATGATGCATCGAAGCGTCAACGGGTATTACCGGCCGAGACGTGCCTGTCTTGTTCCCGTGGAGAACATTGTCAGAGAACAGTTCACACTCAACATTGAGCATGACGCTTAAGTGAACAGTTACTACAGCCCTATATTGTGACTCGTGTTTCGATGTGATGCAGACTGTGGATTGTTCTTCAATTTAAATCCATTGCAATAACAACAAATTAAATGTGGCGTAAGTTAGGCCGGGTAATGCAATAGAGTAAAGACGTTGAGCTTTCGTCATACATCAACACCACGTACAGGGGCTGAGGAGTGATGTGACAGAGAGTCGCTGAACCGTGACCGCCGTGCACGCAAGGTCGCGTCTAATCACCTCATCACTTGCAGAAACACCCCAGAACATAGATTTGATGTATTACAGGTGACTGCCAACACGTCCATCACTCTCACGGTGCACGATCCTCGCAATGAGAATGAATAAATCTCATGCAGTGTATTACGAGTTGGCATTAAGCCCCTCCGATGATAACTTTATGGTAGCATACACATCACCGAAGACAATAGGGGCGTGGAGGTTTGACAGTTGCACGGGAGAGAAACATCTTCGACACTCGGTACAGTCGAGCGGTCGCGTGTTTGTCTCCTCGTGTCCTTGTCGCGTACGTCTTTTGTCTGTCCAGCGCCTGGGTCGCAGGTGATGTCCGTCTTTAGACGTCGACGAATACGCTTTAGAGCACGACAGGTTCGTTTAAATATAGCACCACGACGTCTGCCTTCGGTGGAGTCTGGTGCGTGATCCTGGGATCCACAAACATTTCGTAACCGGCTGTTTGAAGAAAACCAAGTAAATATATTTGGTAAAATAGGGATCTTTTGATGTGGTGTTGATGCAAGCACGTAGGCCAAGAAACTCGAATTGATACTACATGTCATCGTCATACGTGTCCGACGGGCAGCCTCGAGAAACAACGCCATGCACTATTCCTTGAGGCCGTAGTCTGGCTGTGCTTGGTCTGTCCTACTGTCCTAGTAGCTTTTTGCTTTGATTGTGATACGTTTCCAGTCTTTTCTAAGTAAAGCCGCAAGCAGAATTGGTTCGCGAGAATGCATATTTCGTATGTTCCAAACTATGCGTTTCTGTGCGTGAAATATTTGCTGGTCGTACGTCACGGACTCGTGCATACTTGCCGATCTCCACAGGGTAGTCACAGAACAACCGAAGCGTGACGGGTGTCAGTCCGGCCTGAACTATTTACACTAGATTTATTACGCGCGCAAAATCAACATCCTGACTAAGGGTGTTTCTATTTTAAGCGGTGGACATGAAAGAGGTAAACAAGCCTCTACAGGGCTCCTGCTAGTCAACGCCCCTCGTAATGCAACGGTTTTTATGCCTATACGATCCCAACAATAGTCCCATTTAGAGGCCGCCTATCTGCACTCGCCTTAGCCGGCGTGGAGTCAAAGACAGCGAGGCCTCGCATTACGCCGCGCGGCTGACCTGGATCGTGAGTCGAGTGAGGCCGAACTTTCTTTAGCGCCAGGAGCAGGCGTAAGTTACGTGTTTGTTTGCCTGTTTTTTGGCCGGGATCACATTGAATCAACGTGACGACGGGTCCTCGTCGTGCCACGTGATGGATGGTGCTCTGGCTAAATATAAACACAAAACGCAATCTTATTACTGTAACTCTTTAGAAGCGTGAAATGGGGCCGGATTCTTTGGCCGATGACTGACGCGTGTGTTTTCGCTGTTGCAATTCAATTTGTTCTGACGCTAGTTGGTCGGTGATTGAATTGACTATCGGACTGCGTCAAATGGACGCTTGCGGACAATTTCTTCAGGATTTCACGGACGGACGCGTGACGTAATGAATAACAACGTTTTGCGTCACGTTGGTGGGTAATCTATTAAGCGACGATCTCTGAAGATTAAGAGACAACATCAACGGAATGTAAAGAACCGACGAACGACGTCATCGTGAAAAACGAGAGCAGAACGCATTATTCTCCATCTAAACGACAGCGTATTAATCGACATTTACCCATGGGATCACGGTCACCGACAAATGTTGGCAGCGCGGAACAAATTGGCTTCTTTAAGGACGACTCAACGAGCAGTTGAAACTGTTAACGATAATTCAATCGAAACCGAAATGTTGGCGACGATGACAGCAATGTACGACCATGCAACATCGTGTAAATAGATTAAGTTCGACAACACAGTTCTATAGTAATTCATTTTGGTCGCAGTGATGACACCGTCACGTACGCCCGTGTCACGTACAATAAGGGCCCTGCGTGTCGGGTGCGCAAGTAGGAACGTGCCTCAATGTAATCATGGTCTTTAAGTGTTTGTAAACAAACCGGGCAAGAGTACGTGATAGCGAGAGGCGGGGCGGTCTTTCCTCTCTCAACGTTGACTTATTGTCTTATTATGTGACTTCTCACGTCAGTTGTGATAGCAAGTGGTAGGGTACATATTGACCAAAGAACGCGCCGACGAATCCCATTGAGTTGTTATTTCTATTTGTACGCAACTGTACATTTATAACCGGAACTGAGCGATTTAGTCATGTCACCGTGTCGTAACTATGATGTCAACAGTAATCAAAATACCTGGTTGATTTCACCTTAGCGGGAATTGATATGTTGACAAACTTACCGCGATATCTAGAGATAAATCGGTGGACAGGCCTGGCAATGACCTGATTGCGTGCACCTTTATATGGCTTCAAGATGTCGCGTCAAACTTTGCCCCTAGTTCTTCCAACGATGTGGATAGCGATGTCTGCGGAGAGTCTAGTTTGTGACGATGTATAGTGTGTCAGGGTCGATCTACGCTACGCACCCCTTCACGTGTAGTTGTTGTTTAGCTATTCTATATTGTGCCTCTTTTATGAAAATAACTACCGGTCCACGAGATCCTAACGACGTGTTTCTCTGTTGACAGTGATATGCTCGGCGTGCCGATGAGAAGTCACATAGCGATGGTGTCCATCACGAAGCCACCCCAAGACCTGGACTTGCCGGACAACATGTCGGTCCCAAACAACTACTGCCGGTCGCCGACGTCACGGGCAATGGCTAGGAGCAATCCGTCAAGTCCCATCGACTCCCCCAGCGGGCGCCGCATGCCCCCGCGGCCTCGCTCGGCGGCGAGCAGTCCCGGTTCCTGGGAGGAGTCGTTCCTTGAACTGTCCCGCGGACTCGAACTCATCTGCGGCAGTCCGAAGCAGGAGCGCCGACATCAGCACGCGACCGCCGACAGCCCCCGTCGACAGATCCGTCGCGGCCAGAGCGTTCCCGTCATTCCACGCGTCGGCCGTTCGCTGTCGACGGGCAAG
Organism: Ridgeia piscesae; assembly: GCA_025642075.2. Lineage (NCBI taxonomy): Eukaryota > Metazoa > Annelida > Polychaeta > Sabellida > Siboglinidae > Ridgeia > Ridgeia piscesae. The sequence goes on along the minus strand of JAODUO010000096.1, from coordinate 73,532 downwards.
GTCCCGGATGACGGCACGACGGCGCGACTCTACTGCCCCGTGCGCGTGAAGCACGAGGAGAGTGAGGACAAACTGAGCGAGAAGCTCGCCTCCATCTGCAAGGCTGACCGCAGTCCGAGCCCCAGTCCGTGCCCGACGTCGGACCCGTCACCGCGGCTGTTTCCCGTGCAGCCGGAACCGGAACCGGACATGACGCTGACGCGCACTTCGCGCGCGTTCCGCGCGTGCGTCGACATCGGGCCGAACACGATCGACGACGTCAGCGTGTCGGTCGAGGACGGCATGCTGCGCGTGCGCGGTCTCGACAACTGCTGCACGCTGATCGCGCAGCGCGACCTGCCCCCTGGCGTCGACGTCGGGCGTCTCGTGTGTCGCATCGACGACGGTTCGCTCGACGTGTCGGAGCACCCGTCCGTCTTCATGAAGTCGACGCTGCCCCTCGGCTCGCCGGCCTACCGCTACTGCCCACTCATCTGTGAGCACGGCGGGGACGACGGAGACCAGTTCAAGCTCGTGCTCCACTTCCCCGGCGAGTACCACCTGCACGACCTGTGCGTGAAGACGGTGGACGAGCAGCTGATCGTGAGCGCGCGCCCCCAGCGGCGGGACCAGGAGCACTCGAGGCACGCGCTCGTGTTCGCCGCCCGGTGTCAGCTCGTCATCCAACTTCCGGCTTTCGTCGACACTCGGACTGTCACCGCGCTGCTGACGACGCGCAATCAGCTGATCGTGTTGTCCTCCACCAGCACCCTCTCGCGGTGTAACACGCTGTAGTGTCGCCGCTCGCCGCCAGGTGGTCGAAATGTACAGAAGTGCTTGGAATGGCTTGGAACAACGGCTACGCTGTTGCATCGCCGATGCAAACATTGCGCTGGACTATATTGTCCGCGTTTTACTATGTGGACTATTCGCCGTTACCAACTGTGTGGTCAGAACGTATTATTATCGTTAATTTTATTATTACATTTGCTCGAACAGTTGGCAGATATGGGTGAACTGCTGGAATTCTTGTGCCATGAGAACGGCTGAGCATTTTCGTTTAAAGACGGGTTGCAAACGAAGATAGCCCGACTTCTCGAGTACATTAGAGGGCTGGTCGGGGTCGCGTGTTTATCGCGTTTATGTGGATACACAGTGAAACCTTCATTTCCGATCTTTCGGAAAATACGATCTCTTCAAAATGACGGCCATATATTTCAAATTGCACTTGCTTCCCGTTGCGTTAGCGCTAGCTGCACTAGTCCGCTGTGCACTAATTGCGGTCAGCCAGGTCACTGAAACTGTCCTAATGCAAATTTTAATGAAACGGTATTTTGCGTCGTTGCATTATGCCTTTGTAAGCCTGCCTCTAAGCGCCGGGCGCGCCGTCAGACAGGTGCAATATATGAGGTAATTACAACGGCGCGATTTTTATACATCTGGTGACGTTGAGGACGCGCTGTGGCCTACTTGAATGCGCCAATATAAAACGCTGTTTAACGGGACTTATCTCGCTGGCGAAATATGTATAAATTGAGGCCAATCGAAGCAAGTAGATAAGGTGGCGGCGTTGGGAGCCGTGACAAGGAGGTTTCACTGTGTTTGCCGACCGGGAGCTTTCACAGATAGCTCAAGTGCGGAGTAATCTCCTCGGCTCGGTGATGTGTAATGTTCATACGTAGGGGACACGTCATGTCTCGTCGGCGGGTACCGACGCACTGCTCAATGTGTGTGAACGCGCGCGTCTAGAGCGTGTATGCGTGCGTGCTTGTGACTGGCGAAAGATTTAGTGTCATTCAACGATAAGGGGCATTATTTGTGTTTATTTGTATCGTTTAGTCAAACACTTGCCGCGGAGGCGATGTGCGTTTGTCGTTGTCACGACTTTGTCACGACGTTGTCACGACGCCTGTTCGTTTGTTCATTTTACATACCGACTTAAGACGTCAGGCTGGTAGTTTTACTGGCTCAGGTTTTAGGTCATGTGATTGTTAGCCAGTGCGTGGGTAAACACTGCTTTTTGATAACTTATGCTAAAATGAGAAAGTTCGTTTATGGACACTAGCAATTGAGTGTAAACGTTAATGAAAGTTAACGAATGAATGAATGAATGAATTAATGAATGAATGGATGGATGGATGGATGGATGGATGGATGGATGGATGGATGGATGGATGGATGAATGGATGGGTGAATAAACGAATGAACGAGTGATCGAGTGATCGAGTGATCGAGTGAATGAAAAATGAACGAACGAACGATCATGACAGAAATTGGTAGAATAAGTTGATGAGTAAACTAGTGTTTATGAATAATTGAAACAGCGAATGGGTGAGTGTACGAGTGAGTGATTGGGTGAGTGAATGAGTTATTGAGTTAATTAATAAGTGGTTCAACAACTCAGTGATTTATCAGTTCAGTGGATGAATAGATTAGAAATTATCTCGTCGAGAAAGTACATATTGCTATGCCAATCTCAGTCGTTTTCATGAGCATAGTAAATTTATTGTGATACGTTTTTGTAAATATATGTTGTGTGGAGACAGGGAAGGACTTACGCGGGCACTACACGTGGTCAAATTGTACATTTTGTATTATATATAATCTAACCGATTCTACATATATATTTTCTTCGAATTGGCATTAGACATGGCTACTTGCATTTGATTATAATAATGTGCGATATTCTTATTTTATGACTTGTTGAGTCACAGCGAGCTGTTTCTAACGACGGCTCGGTGTTTACGATATGATCCTCACAACGTTAGGTTTGCAAACGTAAACTCATTTTGTGCTAGCCAAACACATACCACTATATGCAAAGAGTTTAATAAAGACTAATGTGCAGAACTTGCGATTGTACTGTGTATCAATTTGCAGATCACTGCTCTACAAAGTGACGTCTACGTAGCAATATAGATGATTAGCTACTTTCTGGTGGCAAAACCATTTCACACGACGATGCATATAATATGAAAATTACGATGCATATTTGTAAATTACGATGCATATTTGTAAATTACGATGCATATTTGTAAATTAATTAATGTTAAACTACCAGTCAATCACATTTGTGGTTTTGCCATTATAAAGAAGAAACAAACTACCCATACATTACATGATCTTGCTCTAAACACAACTGTTTTAAAGCACACAAAGCCCTACTCGAACACACTGTGCCCCGATTAATGAGATGATAGCGACAAGGATGACAAACAAGCGGCGAAATTACACAGCATTCATTCTCCATACACGATACTGCCCATTCATTGCTCCCGATAATCGATCTCGCGACACTGTTTACACGACCGATTGTTGGACAACGTTGTCGCACAATACTGGGTCAGCACTTCTGTCAGGAAAAGTATTCGTTGCTATATGTTTTTTTACAACGATGACGAAATTTAGTGCTAACAGCGTTGGTGTTTTGCGCCAGACAATGCAACAATACATACTTTAATGGCGTAGACTCTAAGAACTTGGTTTGACCAAAGGAAATAAAAACGTATGGGAGACTTGAATACCTATGAAAAATGCAACTGAAAGTTATGATGTACAATTGGACAGGTATTAATGAGGTCTTGGTCTGATTTTCACGTGTTCAGTGTCACCTTGACCCGGCTATGCTACCTCAGCCAGAAACCAAACGTACACCTGATTACAAAACAAACAATCACACTCGACATGTTTGTTTGGAAATGTAGGTTAATTCACGATTGTGCACAGGCGTGCAATAATGCATGAACATACACTACACAATGCACGTACGACGCAACATAAATGGATCTAAATATATAACTCCTTTACGTCTAAAAAAAACACCTGCGGTAACTTCGTTCCTGTTGCTATTTCTGCAACAGCGGTTGTTTGTTTTCACGGGTGACCAACTTCTCAAAGTTCCACAGGTAACCGTGCTTCAACGAGTGTTCATGTTCCATGGATGAGCGTGCTTCCACGGGTGACCGTGTTCAACGGGTGACCGTATTCCACGTTTCCTTACTTCCACGGGTAACCGTGGTTCGACGGGTGTCCTTGGTTCGACGGGTGTCATTGGTTTCACGGGTATTATTGGTTTAGCGGGTGTCCATGTTTCCGCGCGTAACGAGACACGCGGTACCCAGTAGAACCCGAGACAACGTGATGGATGCCGGGTAACACCAGCCGATTTACGAGCCTGTGAACGCGCACTGTGCCCTGTGCACTGGCGTTGTTTACATGTCGCACAGTTGTTTTTCTAAACAAGTGGACGACCTGTGACTACAAGTAGTCGCAGTTGAAACAAACGTGTAACAAGACTTGATTCCAGACCAAACAAAACAACTCGTCCATGTTACACGTTGTTATTTTCCACCTCACTGGGTAGCGTAAGCGGTCGATCCCCGCTGCTGTGTCAGCGACTACAGAAGGTACGGCAACAACACGACGGCGACCCACTAACATACGCGTGATTGCACTTCATGTGTAAGCTATAAAAAAGCGACAGTATAACAGGATAAGTACAGGTTTCTTAAAAAAATATTAGTTATAATTATGTGTCAAACGATATGTTTAACAGTTTCCAATTATCTCGTTTTACCCATTGTCAATCCTTTTCTTTCATGTCCAGATGCGTTCTATGTAAATAGATGAAGTAACAGGCGGAGTCTGTTTAATAAAAAAAGGATTATTTCGAGAACAAAGTTTTTTGTTTGAATCCACTGTAAGGACATAGCAACTGCTATTGGTCAGCTGTTCAGCCGTAGCCCGTATGACCTTCTACATGTCGTTGTATAATCGTGACAGCGTGTTTGTGACGGTGCCAGTGACGTATTTGATATTTACACATCAATAGTGTACCGGGAGAATCTGAAATACACACTATCATAACACTATTTAATTAATATTTAACAATATTACAAAAACAGCATTAATTAGTTATCAATTTGGTGTATCAGTTGCTCAAACAGGTCAGTGTGCGCCGTTGCCTGCATCGTCCCACGCATTCACGGTTCACTAATTATCGCATATCGCTGGACGACAACAAGCGTGGACGTCCGGCTACTTATAGCCGACGTGTGGGCGGACTGCGCTAGGCGCCCGGAAACACGGAACCTCACCCGAGCCGAACAGAATAGAGACTTGAGTTATATAAAGCGAGACCACAAACACACCCCTATCCACCCACCGTAAGACTAATTGTTACAAACTATGTGAACTACACGTAGGGGTTGACCCGACCCTTGCGTACTAACGTAAGAGCATCAAGTGTTGATAGTATCAAGGACACTTCAGTAGAGTTGTCAGTTTCTTCAAAACAGCCGACGGCTGCGACAATGTCAAGAACTATCTATGAAAGCGATCACCTTGGGTCTATACAGTTGTCTATGCGGCGTGTAGACAGTCTCTTCTTGGAAGTCATACAGGTGCTTTGTCTGTGAAAGCGTACACCGTGTGATGACTGTTCGGTGTTCTCTTTCAAAGTGAATACCTATGCGAAGACACAATACACAGCCATACATATATAGCCACTGTCGTCAGTTGCAAACTGTATTCATCGAGCTGCACACAATAGACACCCACCTCTGGGTACCGCAGGGCGTAGTCAAGTAAACAAGCATTGAAATATCTCAAATTTCAGAGATGCCTTCTATTCCTGCACAGAATTTATCGCCAACATTTTCTCCATTCCAGAATCAGGTATTCGTAAGACGGTAGGAATGCCAGAACGACATTTCTTTGCGTTTTTGATCTTGTTTGGGTTAGTTTGTCGCCTTACATAATGATAATTATCTCATGATATAACGACGTGTTTACATAACACCTTATGTTTACTAAAATGGTACTGATACATGGTCTATAAAATATTATAACAACGTCCTATGATAGGTTGGCAGGAAGTCTGAATGCGAAATGTCGGGGTGTGTGGAAGCTACCTTAAACCTGACACAACCCACTGTAAGATAGCAGCAGCAGCAGCAGCAGCAGCAGCAGCAGCAGCAGCAGCAGCAGCAGCAGCAGCAGCAGCAACAGCAGGAGCAGCAGCAGCAGCAGCAGCAACAACAGCAACAACAACA
>JAODUO010000096.1:55000-62500 GCA_025642075.2 Ridgeia piscesae | reverse complement strand
TTGACATTTCCGTTGGTCATTAAACAGTTATCATCTCTATGGAAAATGGGATCATCCCATTTAGCCCACATTTGAATATCCCACTTTTCCCGTAATAGGCATACGTTAATCAAACCAATACATATTAATTATTGCTCACTCTCACACACACAACAAACAGTTACGCGCTGAAGCACTCATAAACTAACACTACATCTTCACGACATTCGAAGATGCAATACGACAAGTTGTTACTTAGCAGACTTAGATGGATCGGTAAACAAACAATTTAGCAAGTGATCGAAGCAAGGATTACTTACGATTGTTCCCATTCGCACACCGAATGTTTTGCAAATTGGTTTGTATAGTAGTTAATACATGCCGCTACGCAAATTGGAAGCAAAAATACGTTATGTGGCAGCACTATTCTTTGCATATAATGATTTACAATATTACCCGAATATCTCGTTTTGCCCAGGTTTCCCTTATATAGAAAAGATGTGTATGTGCATAAATAACAGGCCATATCGCAAGAAGGATATTGATATGCTAGAAAGAGTACAAAGGAGAGCAACCAAAATTATACCAAAACTCAGGAATATTAGTTATGAAATGCGTCTAAAAGAATGTGGTTTAACAACACTAGAAACCAGAAGATTGAGAGGAGATCAGATTGAGGTGTTTAAAATATTGAATGGGTTTGAAAATATTGACAGAAATATTTTTTTCACAGTCAAGGAAGAGAGAAGGACTAGAGGACATGGAGTTACATTACCAAAGAAGCAGTGTAGACTGGATATTAGAAAATTTTCATTTTCACAAAGAACAGAAAACGAATGGAACAGATTATCAGCTGATTGTGTAGGTGCTAGTAGTGTTAATATATTTAAAAATAAAATCGACATATACCTAAGACGGGCGGGGTATACTTAGATAGATAGGTTGGACTCTCGATAAGCCAAATGGCTTCCTTGTCCACCTTCCATCTAGAGTTGAATCTCTAGGTGGCAATCCTGTTAAATCTTGTTAAATCTTGTTAAACAGTCGACGACAAATACATTACAACAATAATAACTCGAACATAAAAGTAAAATTAATTAAATCAAATTAGCATACGTGCGTGTGCGTTTGCGTTTTGCTGGCGGATTTTTGTATACTTGTGCATTTTGCAGGTGCGAACGCATATGGATATTATGTGCATATAATTGTGTATGCTCGTATGTATGCGTGTGAGTGGTGAATGTGTTTCTGTATGCGCGCGTGCGTGCGGGCGTGCGCTTGTGTGGGTTTGTGCATGTTTTCCGTGGAGATAATCTTCATCTCAAGCGCCACATTTTACACACGTTCCTCTACGATTCCCGGACAGAATAATAGCGGTTTTGTTGTTTTCGGGAAATTTCCCTTGGGCTGAGGGTTATTAACTGTTCAAAGTTCGTACCGGCTGATGAACAGACGGACGGTAAACGACTTTATAGAACGTCACCGCTGTGATTGCCCTGAGCTGCGAATGCCGTGCTACGATCTGTTGGGAACGTTTACTCAACTTGAAACAATCGGTGAATTCACGCGCTGCATCGGAAAACACTCCTAGAAATGTGCGACACGTTTTCTTATAAGTAATCCACCTGTTCTCTGTTTTTTCTTTCGCGCCTCAACTATTCACTATGCCATACATTTGTTTTCGTAAAATTACCAGACCTAGCTAACATTATTTACAAACCTAAAGAGTTGGCATTAGTTGACACGGGGAATTAATACTTAGCACAACAAGGCGCTACCATCTAGTCAAAGTTTCAAATTCGGTTGGTTGCGTCTGTGTATATTAATCTCCATCCAATGGACATTTCTGATGCTAACACCGAGACCTGGTTATGAATTGTGATGCATTGTAATTTACAAATAGCTTACACTGCAACACGGTTGCATGTTTCACAGAAAAGTGAAGCTGATGTTCGCTTGAACAACGCCGCTATGGAATAAAGTACAACTCGTTTCGTGCTGACCAAATGATTGGAAGCTGTGCTACACTAGAAGGGAACTTTTTACTTGAAACGTTTATTTACTTCGCCGCGTACTATTTATTTCACTAGTGCCCTAGTGGAAATTGTTTTATTTACAACACAATTTACATTTGTGGCGATGTGCGGTGTGCTAAGCCAGAGGTAAAGTGAGTTATGTATCTGCAGATAATTTCAAGAGTCGCGGCTTTAGAGTTGTCCAGTTGCGATCGCGTGTAATAAGCTGCCATTAAAATTAGCAAACAATGTCACTAACATCACTTTATTTCTTTGTAACATCTGCCTCTTTATCACATTATTTCATCGTAGGCAACATGACATTTAATCAGGCATACCAACAATTTAACGTGAATTAAAAGCAGTACTTACACACGTCTACCGCACAGTTTTATACACCATTTCTATTCTAAAAGTGTGTTATTTACTGTGCAATTAGGCAATTAAACATTGCCTATAAACTACGTGATATTTACAGTTTCGTCGTGGCATGCACATTTATTAAAAGCAGTAGTTCGTCGACATTTAACACCAAACCTCGGTAAATTACAGGCAATGTCTAGACTACCGTATAACTACGTATCTACATTGTATGTACTATTTATACACTGATATTACCCAGTATTTCAAGCAGTGACACGCACACATTTACACTGCATGTATTCTACACATTCTGTACACTATATGCAGTAGGCTGGTCCTACACACAACAGCATTTTGATTAGTTACACTTATAGCACGTGCCGGCGTATTCATGTTTACATTTACCATCTTGATTGTTTCCGCGATACGTGTACATAAACCTACGCAAGGTGCAGTTTCGTATATAATATTATTCCAACATTGACAAGTTCGCAAGCATTGGTCCTAGCACCAACAATCACATAAAACATATGATGATATCATATCTACAGAAGATGATATCACCATTATATATATATATATATATATATATATATATATATATATATATATATATATATATATATTTATATATATATTATATATATATATACTATAATTATATCATATTTATGCGTGGCTGAAACAAATATCCCTATTTCATCGGGAACCGCAACAACACACCGATTAGAATAACTTTCATTTTCATTTTTACAGCGACACTGCTGAATGAAAATGTGATAAAATAATCGTAGCTTGAGTTTTAGCGTGCTGCCACCCTGCGGGTGTGTGTTGTACTAACTGACCAACACCACACGTGCCGCGAGACTCCGGCACACTGACACCAAGCTTTATTTTTTTAATTTTCGCGGACATGTTTCTCGTGTTACACAAACGGATGAGACGAACCTTGAAACTGACGCAACGACAATGACTATTCATAGCGACGTGATCTGGCTGGCAACGACTTTCTAAGCGTCATTAAATATCAACTCTTGGGAAGAACCCCAGGACATAACCTATATAATTATGTGTTCACGTAGATGTGAATTGTATTATACACAACCGTTAGCTGCGAAATGTGCACACCGTTTATTAAGCACAACATGGCCACGACATTCTGCAGTTCCCGGCTTCCGTTTGTTTGATAACATTATTAAATTTGTCGACGTTATTTATCGCCTTTGTGACACGTTAATGATCGATAGTCATGGGAGTTGCATGTCACCCGATGTGAACGTACGCACGCATAAACGAGCTTCTCGGAAACTGTGGAACGTCGTTGAATTAAATCATAATATGTATGACACTTTCAAACGTTAACTAGTATCTACTCCCATTCAGTTGACACTAATCACATGATGGTTATGCTTGTCGTTAAGCGTCAGCCGTCTTACACTTAGGATAGAATCACGTGACTTTTGTCGAACTGAATATACCCAACGATAAATGTACGCGCGATGGATCACCATGAATCTCAACAGCGGACACTGTGGGTGTCCGTACCACGCGCGACGTCGTCTGTCATTGATTCTAGTTTCGCTGTAATATCATTCACATTCGTGTATTGTTTACCACATATATTGTTATAGAGTTTCCAGAGTTAACTGGCATTTAAACAATCGTTATTGTCAATGCAATTCTTCACTGCGGGAGAATTCCCATGCGAGACACTATGTATAATATCTAGCAAGACACAAGCATGAGGTTAAAGTTACCACGTGAAGACATGTGTAAAAATGGATTAGGTTTCTGCAAATGGTCTGCTCATGAACACACAATGTACACTTAATAATGACTTCCGGTTGCGTTTGTTTTGACAACGATCGCCTACGATTAGTCGCACATATGTCCAACTAACCACAGTCGAAACGTGTGGAGTGTTGACTCGGTTTCTTAGTTGTGTCATTTATTTATGTCATGTCCGAACACAAGTACCCAGTGCCTATTGCTTCTTGTCCCGTTACATTTATCCTCTGCACGTGTGAGCAGATTCAACAGTTCGTGATTGGTCAGTTTCTCTCACTGACCGTATTGGTCCGAGCATCTCTCTACGTTTTCTCGTATCATTCGCACTTGATCTGAAAACATTGGAACATGATGATTAGCATACATACATGTAGATCAGTTTGAATGTTGGAATAATTATCCTTGCGATATATATCCAAATATATATTTATAACCAGCCGCATCGTTGTGTGTTTGTAAATCTAACGGACGATTAAGTTTGCTTCCATCTTAATATCATAGACACGCCATTGAATCCGTGTAGCTAATAATTACCATCGCTTCCCAATACAAAATAAATCAAAATCCCAATTTAATACGGGTAATACGAGAGCACTGATGTTGTTAATGCTGTTCAGTTTACACAGGTATTGAATTCGCTATCGCTGATGTGTATATAACATAGTATGGCTCCATAAATTATTTATTCATTCAATTCATTCATTGCCCACTATTACATACGTCTTCCTAAATGTTCTCCTGTAACTGACAACGCCGACCAAATTGGGCGTTATTGAGCGTGCAACACGCAATCAACTCACACCAGTCGACCGTCGCAAGAAACGTGACCTTTAGGCTAAGTGCTGGAAATGTCAAAGAATGCTGAGAAATGTGGACACGAAAGAGAACAGAATACATACATGTTTAACACAGGTCAACTGGTGACAGGAATAAGAAAGAGCGGATGCTGGAGAGACAGAAGTCTACGTAGGCAGGCTGATGGAGAGAACATTGACAGTGGTTTACCTTCTCGCAAGTCTGCTATTGTGCATTGCTTTCTCAGGAATTCCAAGCACAGTTCTTTGCTCAGTCCAAACGCTCGCATGTTACACGTGAATGTCCTGTAAATGTACCCGTAATTAATATTCTATCTATGACGTGTGTTGAGATCTTATACAATCTCTAACATTATTATGATTCACCGTGTATTACACTTACAGTGGTACATACATTAATGGTATAATGACAGTTCATCGGTTATTAAATTTATATAAACAACAACGCTAGCGATATTTTCAAAGAACAATAAAACGTTTCTTTTGTAAATTAATCGTTAGTAGCTCTACTGTTTTGTAACTAACTTTATTCTTTTGCATTTTCAGGTTCCAACTGTCTTCACCAGATTTACACAACGCATTAAGCGAACTTCCTGCTAATAATTATTAGCGTATGTTTTTGGTTGTGATCGGGACCAAAGGACGCCGCTGTCGAAGGGAGGGACACAAGGATACACGCCCAGGAGTGTCTCTAGTAGAACGACACTTGGGGAGAGAAACTGGAAAGAAGCCCATATTCATGTCTAATAACCCCTGTATTTATTCCACATATAGGACGATGCCCGCTCCAGAAGACTGTTCAGACCCTGCTACACTTGTGCAATCTTATTTATCAATTTATCTGGCCACTCTGCAATCTGCGAGAATGTTATTTCAAAACAAGTAATGTCGGCCAGGTACTCATTCACAGTGAGCGAACTAGAGCAACAGAGAATGGACGAACTCGCCCTCGATTCAACATGATAACACAGGATTCAAACCCGAGTTCTCGCGACTGATTCTCTAGCCACTGCGCCACTGCGCTCCATTTGAACGTTCACCTCGCCCATTAATCCGCCGTTCTTCATATTGTACGATAGTATAGAGTAGATGGTGATTCGCTAGTACATTAATGCAGCAGTTTGCCTTATGGCGTGATTTCGCCGCTGCTGGTGAACGTTCTATACTTACCCCAGTTGGCCAAACGTTATATTTTCTTGGAAATGTCTGTCGTCCATCAAATGTTCCTGCCCGTCGCCGCTGAGGAAAACATCATCGATTAGTTATTTTTGGAGAGTCGGCTATAAATATAAACAGTAGCCAAAAGCAGATGCGAGCGGTTTCGAATAGTGATATGACGACGACGCCAAATGGCAAGTTAGGCTGTGATTGAATGTTTAATACTTTGTTACTACAGACAGGTGATGATACTCTATGTTACTACAGACAGGTGGTGATACTCTATGTTACTGCAGACAGGTGATGATACTCTATGTTACTACAGAAGATGATGATACTCTATGTTACTACAGACAGGTGATGATACTCTATGCTACTACAGAAGGTGATGCTACTCTATGTTACTACAGACAGGTGATAATACGCTACGTTACTACAGACAGGTGATGATACTCTATGTTACTACAGACAGGTGATGATATTCTATGTTACTACAGACAGGTGGTGATACTCTTTGGCCAATTGCCAATTACCGAAAGGACAGCGTTTGAGTGTTAATACATTTATTCTGTAGAAAAGAATATGTAGAAATAATCGCATGAAACACGACTGCCATGAAATGTTAATTTAACTATCTGAAATAGAATAATTGGCTCTGACATGAGGTCTCTATGGTGCAGACCTGGTACCACATTGCTCTGCAACACTTTGGGCGTGCTAGATGGTACATTTGGTATAGTGGTAATCGGTCATATTTAAGTACCTTGAGAATCGACCATGGATGGGTGACACATACTGGTAATCGGACATGGTTAGTTAAGTATACCGCCAATAATAGGACATGATTGGTTGAGGTATGTCGGCAATAACAGAACATGTTTGGTTGTGGTATAACGGCAAAAAAGCACATGGTTGATTTTGGTATTTTGGCAATATGGAATATCGGCCATCGGGCATGGTTGACTGAGTCATGTCGGTCATCTACACTCACTTGGCACACACTGGTCTCCGCGCTCTCTCGTACTGCAGCGCGTCGAAAAAGGCGGCGTTCCAGAAGCGGAGAGAATGCCAGACAGCCTGGTCCCGCAGATAGTTGTACAGGAACTGTTTGTTCGGAGGTCGACCGTCTGAAAGACACACGCACAGACACACGTCAGATTGCATCTGGCAGTTGTGTGAAATTATGTGTGAAATGTAACTGGATTTGTAGTATGCGGCAAGGGACAAGTGCGTCTGGTTTTGGCATTTCTTTTCGTTCTACTCAAAGCAATTACATGCACACGTGCAAGAAATCAACCACAAACATTCAGAAAGGTGTAAGATGTCTTGCTTTAGATTTACACGAATAAGCCTAAACTTATCAATAAATCCGTAAACGACTA
>JAODUO010000096.1:32500-50000 GCA_025642075.2 Ridgeia piscesae | reverse complement strand
CTGGATGGGTGGGTGAATGGAGCAGACTGGATGGGTGGGTGAATGGAGCAGACTGGATGGGTGGGTGAATGGAGCAGACTGGATGGGTGGGTGAGTGAGCAGACTGGATGGGTGGGTGAATGGAGCAGACAGGATGGGTGGGTGAGTGGAGCAGACTGGATGGGTGGTTGAATGGAGCAGACTGGATGGGTGGGTGAATGGAGAAGACTGGATGGGTGGGTGAATGGAGCAGACTGGGTGGGTGAATGGAGAAGACTGGATGGGTGGTGAATGGAGCAGATTGGATGGGTGAATGGAGAAGACTGGATGGGTGGGTGAATGGAGAAGACTGGATGGGTGGGTGAATGGAGCAGACTGGGTGAGTGAATGGAGAAGACTGGATGGGTGGGTGAATGGAGCAGATTGGATGGTTGGGTGAATGGAGCAGACTGGATGTGTGTGTGTGTGTGTGTGTGTGTGTGTGTGTGTGTGTGGTGTGTGTGTGTGTGTGTGGTGTGTGTGCGTGTGCGTGTGCGTGTGCGTGTGCGTGTGCGTGTGCGTGTGCGTGTGCGTGTGCGTGTGCGTGTGCGTGTGCGTGTGCGTGTGTGATTGGGTGAGTCATTTCGTCGGTGATTCAACGACCGAGTGAGTTGTTGAGTGGATGACTGAGTGTGTAGATTCATGAAGTAGACCTGTCAGCAGCCATTACGTCGCCGATAATATCTTACGTATTAAAGCCGATAACTGCGCGTGTCTCGTCCAGTTGGTTAGTGACTACTGCGTCAGACAACAGTTCAATGTCCTGTCTGTGACGTCGTCATCACAACACTTCCATATTCGCCTCACGTCCCCAAGCTAATCTCTTTCCTGTGCAATAATTACTCTTTCGCTATCAATGTATATTATCAACAATTTAAATTCGTCATACCAGCACTATCCCAAGACGTCGTCTGCGGTCGTATACAAATCAGACGCCAACGCCACCGGGAACTATTGGATTAATCACACCCAACACGTTCGCTGTCACTCCCTCCCTCCTTCCTTCCTCCTCCTCCTGCCTGCCTGCCTGCCTGCCTGCCTGCCTGCCTGCCTGCCTGCCTGCCTGCCTGCCTGCCTGCCTGCCTCCTGCCTCCCTCCCTCCCTCCCTCCCCCCTCCCTACCTACCTACCTCTCTCCCTCCGTCACTCGCCTCGCTCCCTCGCTCCCACCCTCGCTCCCTCCCTCTCTCACTCACTCACTCACTCACTCACTCACTCACTCACTCACTCACTCACTCACTCACTCACTCACTCACTCACTCACTCACTCACTCACTCACTCACTCACCACTCACTCACTCACTCACTCACTCACTCACTCACTCACTCACTCACTCACTCACTCACTCACTCACTCACTCACTCACTCACTCACTCACTCACTCACTCCCTCACTCACTACTCACTCACTCCCCCTCACTCACTACTCTCACTACTCACTGACTACACCACTGACTCACTGACTCACTGACTCACTGACTCACTGACTCACTGACTCACTGACTCACTGACTCACTGACTCACTGACTCACTGACTCACTGACTCACTGACTCACTGACTCACTGACTCACTGACTCACTGACTCACTGACTCACTGACTCACTGACTCACTGACTCACTGACTCACTGACTCACTGACTCACTGACTCACTGACTCACTGACTCACTGACTCACTGACTCACTCACTCACTGACTCACTCACTCACTCACTCACTCACTCACTCACTCACTCACTCACTCACTCACTCACTCACTCACTCACTCACTCACTACTCACTGACTCACTGACTCACTGACTCACTGACTCACTGACTCACTGACTCACTGACTCACTGACTCACTGACTCACTGACTCACTGACTCACTGACTCACTGACTCACTGACTCACTGACTGACTGACTCACTGACTCACTGACTGACTCACTGACTGACTCACTCACTCACTCACTCACTCAATCACTCACTCATTCATTCACTCAGATACACGATAATATTGTATTCCGTACTACAGTTATATTATAATCAGATACTGACTAATCGCTCAGCGACGTTTCTCAAATGACCAGAGAATCTACTGGGACTGACGGCGACGACGAATAAGGAACATCGACTCGTCTGTGCGATTCTAGGCACTTACAAACCAACCACAGTACTGTGGTAGCAAAAGTTGATTGTTTATTGATACTAAAAACATCAAAATATCTGAAGTGTTGATCGAATTGGACAGATACAGCCTTCATCCCACAACGACCACGGTGGAACAAGGAGAACGGTCTGGTAGGTATTGGTGATGACAGTGATGATGATAAAGATGATGGTGATGATGCACTGTTTTGTCTTCTTAAAGAGTCTGGGACATATGCTGCAATCAGTTCGAGCAGTGTCTCCGCCACTCCCCCGGTCTTCTGTTTCCAGCGTCTTGGTGTCATTACGTGATCGCAGTCTGAACCCAGCCTCTCTGAGGTCTACGCGCCGCATGTCAAGTAAGTTTGTCGCGTGCCTACTGACTCTGCTAGCGGCCGGTCCCGACAACGGCAAACTAGCGTAGACGGACACAACATAGCCTCAGACTGCCGACCCATGTGTTCCTGTTGTTACGAGTCGTCTTCAGCCGAGTACAACGTTGGTGGCTCACGTGTCCTGCAGCACCACACTTGCCATTGACAATGACCTGGCATCAGAAGTTTGCCGTCGGCGTCATTTCTGATTGACGCGTCCCCATCTCTGACATTTGCGCAGTTTGCAATTGTAGTTTTCGCCGCCCGTCAGGACATGTGGAAATGATTGGTTAATCAAGATGCATCGATTGTTGCGCAAAGCTAGACAGCCTATTGCATTTGAGAATTGCATGTCAAGTTATCGTCAACCGACGCAACTGCGCTTGATTGCGTGATAATCTAGAAAGCAAGATTCTATTATTAATAAAATATTATATATTTTTAACGTTTTGTTAATGAATATTTCATAATTCCGTAAATCGCGCATTGCAATTACGTTGTTACACATGTGATAGCGTATGAGCAGCGGAACTCAAGTAAATGACATTTTATAAATAACTGTGTTTAGGTGATACTTTATATCATCTGCACAGATAGACGTTATATACGTGTATGTGCGGGTTTGCACAGAACTGCTGAATTCCGGTTTGGATATAATTACATTGACAACAAAAGCACACAGTTAGATTACAAATCACAAGTGTCATTATATAACACACATACGATCCTCGGTTATGCGGAGATTCTGTTATTGCGCAGCTATCCTTATATTGTATAGGTCAAGCAACTGGGCGATTGACGCTCGTTCTGTCTAACAGATGGATACTTTACATTGATCAACGAACGAGGAATACATTCCAAGAATTACATTTATAATTTAGCTTGTTATCTTTTGGACTTCTGGCATGTTCTGTGCGTAATTACCATTTCGGTGCGCATTACGAGACAGACTCGACATGAAACAATCGATCACGTTTGTTCCGCGCTCTTGAATCCAGTCTTCATTTGGACAAAAAAAGGATGGACTGGAGCCGTCGGAGCTTACGATTGTAACATACCCAGACACCGTGCTGTAGAGACAACCGAAAACATAAATTGGTTTAGTGCATGCTGCTCATGGTAAACGCTATATCGGGAACGGAGTTAATGTGTCTATACACAAGTCGGTTCGAATGCCTATGATAAAACGAAATGTCTGAATTTTGGAAGAGCAGTTGTGCTATGCAGTGAGCGGTGGTCAAGAGCTGTTGTTTCTACTGGTCAACCATAATAACCGTGTCGACCAGGAGGCGCCTGCAAATCTATATTGACCGTACATCACGCGACCCAGCGGGTTCTGCATGGACACGGCTGCCGGCCCAGACCAAGTCCCGCGGGTACAGAACGTTGACCTGTGACATATTGTCATGCGGGCCCAGACACGGACAATTATGAACTGCTGCGCCAGACCACAAAAATAGAACGATGCGACGGAAAGGAGGACCCGATGTAAGCGGACGGATCAGTCCTACTCGTGGAGTCACGACGTCGACATTTAAGGTGGATTCAAGATGGAATGAGACACCTTTAATTATACGCACCAATAAAATACTGTTGAACAGTCAACGTCCAGCTAGGGTTGATCTAGTGGAACAATACATGAGTGCGCCTATCCGTCGACGTAGATGACTAAGACAAAGGCTTACTCTGTTACAGTCGCAACGTAACGCAGCCTTTCGCATTGAACGAAATCACGCTCGAGTCCAATTAACGATATCGATAAGAAGTTCGTGACCGGCATTAATATAACGTCGACGTTGTCATTAAAATGAAGCTGGAGTGACGTTGTGTCTGTCTTTGCACTGTCCGTCAGTGGCCCAGACACATCACTCTGGACAGCACAACACGCTTACAGTACCAGGACGTACACGGTATCAGCGTGTCTTAGTCCCGTCAATGGCAACTCTGCTCTCGGAATAACGTGCGCGTGTCAGGCCGCATCATTATTATTCTACTTGCTTTGATTTACGCGAGATTCCAACTTCCTGGCTGAGGTCAGATTGCCAAAGTTACCGACAATCTACAGAGAAACAATCCACATAATCGATATTCGTCTAACGAACGTGAGACTGTGTCATCCGATGTGCCCTTTATAGATGCGATTACCAAATTGCTTGCCAGGCGCACTGGCGTCTGTTGAATAATCCTGAGCGTTTTTGTTTTTGTGGTTTATTGCAGCGTCCACGGGTCTATTGTTTTCATGTAATGGTGCCTTATCTGCTTTAAAACAGGCGGGCGCGAGTTTGTACGGAACTACGCGACTGAGCTGGAATCAAAAAATTGCTACTGGGGTTGGGGGGTGCGTAATATAGCCGCGTAGTGGGCTAAGATTTTACTTCAACAAATTTTGTAAATACTACACAGATACACGTAGAGACAGAGGTAATGAGAGCGTGCGCGAGAGAGACGGAGAGAAAGACACAAGAAAGAGAAAGAGAGAGAGAGAGAGAGGCGACAGAACGATACAAAGATAAAAGAGATGGAGAGAGAGAGAGAGAGAGAGAGAGAGAGGAGAAATAAAGAACGACGAGAGATACATAGATACATAAACAGAGGAGAGAGAAAGAGAGAATGAGATAGAGAGAGGAGCGCCTTAGAAAGTGAAGAGAAGAGAGAGAGAGAGAGAGAGAGAGAGAGAGAGAGAGAGAGAGAACGCGAGAGAAAGAGAGGCGTACCGACCCTGCACTGAGTACGAACGTGATCTGCAACCAGAATGATGCAATTACAGTTGCTCCTGTATTTTCTCCCGAGCAACGCCTCTGCGAATCACTCAATAATGATTAACTTCCAGCGATATTACAGTTCATACTAGTGCAGACGTAACCGACAGAATACGCCTTCCACTTGCATCCGGTGATTCCTGCCTGTGTGTCCGTCGTTACAGCCCTACTGATTAACAAAGTCTCTGGATTCAACAGTCGACATTTTTAATTAAGTCCTGTCTGTCTATGACGTACATATTTGGTAAGCAATATCTGACTTAACGTAATCTTCTTTATATGAGTTCACACTAAGATACCAAAGAACTCCAATGTTGCCAGCTTCACTACTTGGTAATATACCTAGCTTCTATAATGACCATCTTCGTAGCCATAAATTCTCTCACAGAAGGCTTAGTGAAACAAGTATCGGTCGATCGTGCGAATGAACATGTAATAACAATGGCTGGCATAAATTATGGTTCTTTAGTGCACTGAATCTCGCATGGCGTTTGTAGCACCTTTGAGAGGGGAACTTATTTATATACATGGCGCGTAATAAATGCTTGTATATTACGATATATTCTAAATCTCGCATGGCGTTATTTAACTGTTATTTCTATACTAATATCTGGTTATTTTCTAATGCTGTTCCACGCTGGGCCATGTCTTAGATGAGACAACACCGACAAAGTTTGTCAGAGTTTGATATTTGATTTTTTATATCAAGCAAAATAGCAATTTATGAAAATTATATTCTCATCAGAATAACTGGTCTCGCTATATTATTTGGTCAGCACCAGACGTGGGAGACACACAGAAGTCAGGAAAAAAAGAAGTGAAAGCAACGAATAACGGAACCAATTTAAGAAAAATTCTCTAAGAAATACATTGTTTATACAGGTGTATTAACGTTAGGGATATATAAAATAGGTTTCTGTATACATAAATTACATACATACATATACTGCGAGTTCTTGCTAATTGTGAGATATGCAACAACCCAATCTGCATGTTTGAACATTTTCTTAAAGTATACCCACATGGTAACCTCAAAGGCTAACTGATAATAGTTTCTCTTAAAGCAATTTTTTGTAAATCAACACTGTTGTTACTTCTCTTCAAAAGTGTGGCATCCTGGAAGTAAAACGCCATTCGTGATTTAGACCCGATGACGTCATGCACCAGCGACTACCCACAATTCCTTATGCCACTTCCTGCCGGATGTCCGGTAATCACTGAGCCTTTCTCGGCGGCGTCTTCTGGAGAATCGATGTTGCGTCGTTCGCCTGCGTGTCGCGCCTGTCGCTAATAAGGTGGCAATAAACGGCGGCTTCTTGCGTTCGGCTGCAGGTCAATTATTTAACGCCGACCTCGTGCACTCACAGCTGCTTCTATGTAGATGTCAAATTGAAATGTTCACCGGAAACATAACGAAATCTGAGTCGAAGAAGCTGCAGACGACACAGAAGTGCAAGAGAACTCTCCTGCTTTTCCCAAGAGCAATTTGAATAACTAGAACAGAGGCTTAACAATGCCCTGACTGATAGAAGGTATCGATTAATGTAGAAGAGACGTTGCAGATGAGACCACCGCAGTGTATGTTTAAATTCTTTACACAGGCCCAGTTTAATGAAAATACTTCGCGTATAATAAAAATACAATTCCTTTACAAGTAGGTTATTTCACGGTGCCTTCTGTAAATTAAGAAGCGTCAAGTTATTACCAGCGATGGAATTTAACACTCGCCTCACGTAGGAGTTACTGCATGGGGATGAATAACCGTTGTCTAGCATTAGTCCCCTGGCGAGTAACTACTTTCCATTCGAGATCTGATATATTACAAATTTAGTAAAATAATTACGAGGAGCATTATTTATTTATAAAATAGATTTTCTTTTATTTTAGGTCCGAGTATTGCAGGTCAACACACAAATGTGGATTAAAAGGTCACACTGTGACGACGTTCATCAAAACTGCGGACTAGGATTTTTCATGGGTAAGACATTAACGCTACGAATCTCCCCTGGCCAGTGGGTAAAATTCGTAGTTTCGACCCATGGTGAGTTATTACTAGTAACCCTAGTAACCCTCTTAATTACAGATACATCGCTGGAAGCAATTAATTTGTTAGCCTGTTTTTTCCCCGAATTTGTACGTCTTGCTATAGTCAATGCTCCAAGGCGACAAAAACAGTTTATGCAGCACCGGTCACTCTGAATGAAGTGTACACTTTTGAAGAAATCTCGTATGCACAGGAATTAACACGATTTGTACTTACTGGTGTAAATCAATTATTCTGTGCATCTAATCGACATGGCCCGCCTTAAGCATTGTATCATATCATCGAGTTTGTCCATGTGATAGTATGTTATCTAAGAAAGTAAACGTATTTTATTACATTAACAAACCTTCACGTTTATCTGGATATCTTTTAATGTTCTGGTCGTTTGTCTGTTAGAACGTGTACGCAGAACATGAGCACGCGATAGGTATAAAAAGGCAAGTTCTTATATAGCGCAGTATCCAGTCCTCAGGACCGTTCCAAGTGGTTTACACTTTTCTTCCCTGACAGACCTGTTCACTCAGACATCATTTCGGCTTCTCTGGGCAGCATCCATCCATATTCTACAATCAATGCGCGAAGACTGCTCGTACACATGTCCACCATCTATAGTCAGGTACTCATTTATACAGGTGAGTGAACTGGAGCAATATAGAGTGAACAAACTTTCCCATGGTTTTAACTTTTTAACCTTTAATTTTAGAAACTATATTTCTCATATTTGTTGAACCCCTTATCACCAGATTCGTAATTTACGACGTCCTGGTCAGCATTGGTCTCTGTCTATTGCAAACAGTATTGCATTAGCGCTAGTTGATTGTCGACCGGACTATTGTAGTTCCCACTTTCATAATATTGCCCCTAATGATATAACAACAATTACACCAGTAGTCAGAAGGGTTGAAACTGGATCTTCACGTTTTATCGATCTATGCCACTTCTGTATTGTTTGTATCGGCTTCATGCTCGATATAATGTCATTTTAAAGATATATACTATTAAATATTAGGCACTTTCATGTATGTAACCATCATATTTGCATTCTTTCTTACTCCTGTAAGAAGATCTATCCAGCAACTCTTTGGAATATATGTCTCCTCTTAGAGTAAGATCAGTGGCCGCCATTTAAACATGCATCTTTATAACCTTTTATCCACCATAGCTCTCTGACAGAAGAAGAAGACACTCTGACAGAGACACACTACTACATATTGATAGATAGAGACCGTGGAGAGAGAGAGAGAGAGAAGGAGAGAGAGAGAGAGAGAGAAGAAGGCAAGAGTGATTGATTGATTGATTGATTGATTGAGTGAGTGAGTGAGTGAGTGAGTGAGAGAGAGAGAGTGAATGAGTAAGTAAGTGAGTGAGGGAGAGAGAATAGGTCAGTGAGTAAGTGAGTGAGTGAGTGAGTGAGTGTGTGTGTATGTGTGTGGACAGACAGCCATCCAGCAGACAGACAGACAGACAGATAGACACACAGACAGACAGACAGACAGACAGACAGACAGACAGACAGACAGACAGCCAGCCAGACAGAGAGACAGAGAGACAGAGAGACAGAGAGACAGAGAGACAGAGAGACAGAGAGACAGAGAGACAGAGAGACAGAGAGACAGAGAGACAGAGAGACAGAGAGACAGAGAGACAGAGAGACAGAGAGACAGAGAGACAGAGAGACAGAGAGACAGAGAGACAGAGAGACAGAGAGACAGAGAGACAGGCACAGGCACAGGCACAGGCACAGGCACAGGCACAGGCACAGGCACAGGCACAGGCACAGGCACAGGCACAGGCACAGGCACAGGCACAGGCACAGGCACAGGCACAGGCACAGGCACAGGCACAGGCACAGGCACAGGCACAGGCACAGGCACAGGCACAGGCACAGGCACAGGCACAGGCACAGGCACAGGCACAGGCACAGGCACAGGCACAGGCACAGGCACAGACCCGGCACAGGCACAGGCACAGGCACAGGCACAGGCACAGGCACAGGCACAGGCACAGGCACAGGCACAGGCACAGGCACAGGCACAGGCACAGGCACAGAGCCGGCACAGGCACAGGCACAGGCACAGGCACAGGCACAGGCACAGGCACAGGCACAGGCACAGGCACAGGCACAGGCACAGGCACAGGCACAGGCACAGGCACAGGCACAGGCACAGGCACAGGCACAGGCACAGGCACAGGCACAGGCACAGGCACAGGCACAGGCACAGGCACAGGCACAGGCACAGGCACAGGCACAGGCACAGGCACAGGCACAGGCACAGGCACAGGCACAGGCACAGGCACAGGCACAGGCACAGGCACAGGCACAGGCACAGGCACAGGCACAGGCACAGGCACAGGCACAGGCACAGGCACAGGCACAGGCACAGGCACAGGCACAGGCACACGCTGAAATATATATCTTGCATAACCATTATCTCAGAATGAAAGGCCACGTATAAATAACTGCGTCTGGCGATATACAGGGTGTGTATACTCGACCAGCCGGTGAAAGCGATCTCACGTCAGGAATAGCAGCGTACATTGCGCATTACACAGAAGACGTCAACTTACGACTACGTCAAAGTTGACATTTAGGAAATAGTTAGCAATCAGTGCGGTAATTTTGGGAATGTCTCGTTCCGTCCTTCCGTCAACATGGCGCCGTCCTCTATTGCTGTCCTTATGCATTATTCAGGGACGTCAGATGCAAACTCCCGCCCTACCATGACACTTGTCTAGGGACAATACATGACACATGAGAATGTGACTTGTCAACCAATGCAAGAAGAATACAAAACAGAAGTGTTTGATATTGACTGCTAGTGAGATATGTAGAAGGACGTAAAGATGTCAATTGAACTATATAGTACTCAACATTTGCTAGGATCTCTATTGCAGATGCCCAGAAAGTGGTGGGGAAATGGAGGCGACGATGACCAAAATAGTGATGTGGTTTGCATTAAGCGTGACATAGAAAGAGTGGGATAAGACTAAACCCACTTCTCCTATTCTTTCTATGTCACGCTTAATGCAAACCCTCTCGCTATTTTGGTCTTCCTCGCCTCTATTTCCCCTCCACTTTCTGGTCGTCTGCAATAGAGATCCTAGCAAATGTTGAGTAGTATACTTTGTAGAAAGCAGCAATATGAATGTCACAGAGTGGATTGTATATGAGGAAATATCAATTGTCATTTAGTACGAAAATGGAACAAATGATATGTTGACTAGGATAATGCTGTCAATTTAATATGTATAAAACTAACATTGACGTAACAACTGATAACAAGTGGACTGAGCATATACAATTTAAATGCAATCGTATGTTCTGTCTCCCTAAATACCACAGACGTCTGCGTATCTCATAATTCCATCGGCAACGGGATTCAGAGAACGCTTGAATTCCCTTCGTACGTTCTGTTTTGGCAAGAATGACACGATTGTAGTCACTCAATATGTTAGCATTTGCAAAATGCACTACTCATGCATCAGTAGTGCTCTGAGACTGCACGTGGGCCTATGCACTGATTCATGCGGATTACTCAACAAAGCCTCTCTTCAAAAAGTGCACGAGTTTAATGCGCGACTGTCTCCGACTAGCCGCGTTCAATAGTGCACCACCGACTGACTGACGAGTTGCCTGTGTGCACTGCGGAATAATGGCGCACATTACATCTCGACGGCGACGTAGAACCTCGTGAGTTCAGTTCCACTACAGAATGGCAACCCATGTGTTGGCAAACATTGTTTTCATAGGATAAAACTAAATTTGGGAGCTAAGCTTATTCAGAGAGACGCAGGGGCATGGGCATGGGCATGGGCACGGGCACGGGCACGGGCACGGGCACGGGCACGGGCACGGGCACGGGCACGGGCACGGGCACGGGCACGGGCACGGGCACGGGCACGGGCACGGGCACGGGCACGGGCACGGGCACGGGCACGGGCACGGGCACGGGCACGGGCACGGGCACGGGCACGGGCAGGGGCAGGGGCACGGGCAGGCAGGGGCAGGGGCAGGGGCAGGGCAGGGGCAGGGCAGGGGCAGGGGCAGGGGCAGGGGCAGGGGCAGGGGCAGGGGCAGGGGCAGGGGCAGGGCAGGGCAGGGGCAGGGGCAGGGGCAGGGGCAGGGGCAGGGGCAGGGCAGGGGCAGGGGCAGGGGCAGGGGCAGGAGGGCAGGGGCAGGGGCAGGGGCAGGGGAGGCAGGGGCAGGGCAGGGCAGGGGCAGGGGCAGGGGCAGGGCAGGGGCAGGGGCAGGGGCAGGGGCAGGAGGCAGGAGGGCAGGGGCAGGGGCAGGGGCAGGGGCAGGGGCAGGGGCAGGGGCAGGGCAGCAGGGCAGGGGCAGGGGCAGGGGCAGGGCAGGGCAGGGGCAGGGGCAGGGGCAGGGGCAGGGGCAGGGCAGGGGCAGGGGAGCAGGGGCAGGGGCAGGGGCAGGGGCAGGGCAGGGGCAGGGGCAGGGGCAGGGCAGGAGGGCAGGGGCAGGGGCAGGGGCAGGGGCAGGGGCAGGGGCAGGGGCAGGGGCAGGGGCAGGGGCAGGGGCAGGGGCAGGGGCAGGGGCAGGGGCAGGGGCAGGGGCAGGGGCAGGGGCAGGGGCAGGGGCAGGGGCAGGGGCAGGGGCAGGGGCAGGGGCAGGGGCAGGGGCAGGGGCAGGGGCAGGGGCAGGGGCAGGGGCAGGGGCAGGGGCAGGGGCAGGGGCAGGGGCAGGGGCAGGGGCAGGGGCAGGGGCAGGGGCAGGGGCAGGGGCAGGGGCAGGCAGGGGGCAGGGGCAGGGGCAGGGGCAGGGGCAGGGGAGGGGCAGGGGCAGGGGCAGGGGCAGGGGCAGGGGCAGGGGCAGGGGCAGGGGCAGGGGCAGGGGCAGGGGCAGGGGGGCAGGGGCAGGGGCAGGGGCAGGGGCAGGGGCAGGGGCAGGGCAGGGGCAGGGGCAGGGGCAGGGGCAGGGGCAGGGGCAGGGGCAGGGGCAGGGGCAGGGGCAGGGGCAGGGGCAGGGGCAGGGGCAGGGCAGGGGCAGGGGCAGGGGCAGGGGCAGGGCAGGGGCAGGGGCAGGGGCAGGGGGCAGGGGCAGGGGCAGGGAGGCAGGGGCAGGGGCAGGGCAGGCAGGGGCAGGGGCAGGGGCAGGGGCAGGGGCAGGGCAGGGCAGGGGCAGGGGCAGGGGCAGGGGCAGGGGCAGGGGCAGGGGCAGGGGCAGGGGCAGGGGCAGGGGCAGGGGCAGGGGCAGGGGCAGGACACTAAGATTGTATAATATTTCGCATTTCATGGGATTGTGGTTGAACCGAGCAACACCCATCAAGTCTACAACGAATACAAACACTTTGTGATGCAAGCACTACAAGTGAGATTTGGACCTACCTGACAGAGTTCACCGAATGTCGCCTTGTCGGCCTGTGTGATGCTGCACCTGCGAACGGAGAGAGACGATTGTTAACTCAACGTAAGTCGACGATGTTACGAGGGATGGTTAACACTCCAGTCGCAAATACTTACACAGACGAGACACAAATACAGATATGACGAATAGCACACAATTTATATACACTCAAATTAAATAATGATGTTATCGTGATTCAGATATTCCGTGTACCATAATTACTGTGTTACTTTATCTAACCCCGACCACGCCTCTTGGGATGACGATGATCCATTTTCGTGCATGCTTGAAATAAATACAGCTTCATTCGGGTCTCAAATGGAGCGGAACACGCAAGGTTTTGACAGATAAGCTACTTTTTACATGAACACGCAACATATAACACCGGCTGCAAATGTGCGTGATTATTTCCCGATCAATCCCGGAACTCCGGGAAAATAGATCTGATCTAAAGGGAAATGTCCTAATACAGTTTCTGTAATTAGGGATTTTTTTTATATATTGACATTGTTTATTTGTCTTTATAATAAATAGTCCATTTCAATATAATCAGTAGTATAATATGGCAATATTTCTAAATAACATTTTTACGACGCCGATAGACTAATCTCCTTTCATTATTTGCGTGTTCATGATATCCTTGGTTTTAATGTAACATCTAGCTTAGGATCAGTATTGTACTAACAGAAGCGAGCTATACTGGATGCGTAACATTTACTAAATCATGTGTGGTTTAATTAAATTAAACAAATACACATTGCATTAAATCTACTGACAGCTTATGCCTAGCAATTGTAACTGAACCATTAAGTCATAATTTATTATAATCTTGTTTTGGCTGATACCAGTCCGTAATATTGGTTCTGGAACCGCGCAGCAACGTAGGTTTTATTTCTATTACGTATTAAACTTATATATTTTAAATATTTAATTTAAATCAACGTAGACAACATTTTCCCCCATCAATGTAACTGGAGATACGCGTACAAATATTTTCATTCACAACTTAGCACTTCGCTAGTACCGAGTCTAACAAAGAGCTCGTGGGTGTTTCTATTGGCCACTCGACACATCAAAGGACACAGCGCTCTACTCAATGTAAGCAATGGCCTTCGGCGTAGATAACACTACAGCGTTGTTGCTCCCCTGGCGCTAGTTGTCGACGACCTACTGCAAAGTACGCACTATAGAACATATTTTATGAGATTCCTGCCAAAACGATCACATAATTGATTAGTAGGGCTTAGGCTGGATGAGATGCTATTTTTACACAGGCCAGCTTCAACACTGGGAGAGAAGCGGCATGACAATGTTGGTGAATCTATAGCGTCGTTACTGTCGACACTTTATATCGTGATTAGTTGCGTCTATCTGATTCACGGAATTACAAGATTTCACTTGTGATCACCAACAAAATAAGCAATATGTCACACACGGGTCTTGTAGTAAAGGGACTAAAATCGGATGCATGATCAGTTATATGAATGGGTACGTTATAGCACAGAAGTAACATTTTGGGAAAGAAATCCATATACTGACGACATGGTGTTGGACTATTGATATGCGTAGGCCACAGTTAAGAAGAAGCTGACGTTATGGCAGTATCGAAAAATAACAAGAATGCCAAGGACCAAAGTTCATCAGATCGATGACAGATTTAAAGAGCTAACGATCTTCTGCCTGTTGTAATCAAAGGAAGACACTCCAGGCGTGAAATGGGCTGGGTTAGTGGGATAGTGTGAACGTGTCGCGAATGCACTGTGGTCATAGCATGTGACTTCTAGGGTGGACACGACGCTGCTGGACATCCAGAGGACACCTTAATATACGCCGTGACACTGCATGGACCACTCAACTCAGAAAGTCTGGCGGACGGTAATCACGCTTAACCTTACACCTATAATTTGGTCAAACATCACGCAGTGATTGTGGAAACCTACTCAATCAAAATAAAGACATTGCACCTATTGTCATAATGCTGACAGATTGTTCTTACATTTTACATAAATAACATCTTGTCAACGCATTACGGCCATTGGACTGAGGATGCACGTTTTGCTTTAATTGGGTTCATTTTTTGTTCATGGACTAGTAGCCGAGTACACTCACGAATTACGTAGTGGCATAACCTCATCTGTCATTGAAGTTTTTATCCACATTCGATATATTCCCATGTATGCGTATATAGAGTACGCAGACATATGCAAGACCAGCAAAAAGAAAGCAAGAGAGGACATCAAGAAATACAACCACGAGGTCATACGAGAAACGATCGTGGCAGCCTGAGGAAAGTCACAAGAACGCAGATACTAGGCCAACACAGACTGATCGCACTCGTAGACAAGCAGAGTAGATAAAAAATGATCAAGGTAAGATCATAGAACGAATAGAGGAATTCTACGCCAAGCTATACGACAGTGAACATAGTACCATAATCCACATTGACCAAAAAGAGGTACCAGATATAACATCATGGGAGGTGGAAGCAGCACTACGAGAGATTGGGACAGCAACAGGCAACGACCATATAAACATCGAGACATTGAGAGCAGGAGACGATACCATCTCGAAGACACTTTCTAAATTGTACGCTAAATGCTTATCAGAGCGACGAATACACATAGCGTGTAAGAACGCTAAGATGGTGATAATCTTCAAGAAGGGAAACAACAAAGACCTCAAGAATTACAGACCGATATATCTACTATCAAACATCTGAAAAGTACTCAAGAAAGTACTAACGAAAGGCCTAGGAAAGACACTCGTCGAAAACCAGCCCGGATAACAACCTGGATTCAGACACAGGTACTCAACGACTGACCACATCCACGTCGTAAACCAACTGAAAGAAAAGTGCAGAGAATATAATATCATAATCTGCATCGTATTCGTTGACTACGTGAACGCCTTCGATTCGGAACAAACTCAACGAGTACTGACCTCGAGAACAAGGAACAGAAGATCTGTACATCGAACTCCTGAAGGATATCTACACTAACAGCTCGGTGACAGTCCACCTACACACAGAAAGCAACAAGATCAACATAAGGAGAGGAGTCTGACAGGGAGATACAATATCGCCCAAGCTGTTTACGACATCATTCGAAAGCCTATTCCGACGACTGACTTTGGAAGCCAGAGGCTTGGAGATAGACGACGAATATCTTAGTCATTTTTGCTTCGCCGACGACGTACTCGTATGCGCTAACACACCACATGAACTACATCAAATGCTATATGAATTAGCTGATTAAAGTGAGAATCAGGGTCTGAAGATGAACATGTCGAAGACAAAGGCGATGATGGAAAACGACACACCAATATATGTCAACAACATTCGGATCGAGAACATTGAAAGCTACGTCTACCTGGGACAGAGATACAGCACCAGAGACAAAAACCAAGACAAGGAGATTCAAAGAAGAGTCACGGCCAGATGGACAGCATTGGGACATGCTTGACGAGACAAGTCCTCTAAATCATGCGTACATCCAGCAATGGCCTGGGCACTCACTAGCCAAGAAAAGAACAAGGAATATGTTAAATATCACATGCCTGGATAGAAATACAAACATGTGGGTAAGAGAAAAGACAAACGTCACAGCCGCGATTGAACAAGTCAGAAAAAGGAAGTATACCTGGGCAGGGCATGCCAGCAGAATACGAGATAACCGATGGACACTGCGTATCACCACCTGGAAGACCGGCGAGTCGGTGGAGAGACGAATGGAGAGACGAACTAGACGACTACTGGAAGGGTACTATCTGGCAGAGGATAGCGCAATATAGGCAGATGTGGAAGCAGCATGCTGAGGCCTTCGTCCAACCACGGGTCACTACGGCCGCACAATGACGATGATGACGTGTATATTATGTTTGTGTGTGCGTGCGGGCGCGTGAATGTGTGTATACTGGGCCCGATGTTAAAAAAACCGAACCCAGTACTCCTTGCTCAAAGTCCACGCTCAAGCCTCGCTTTCACACCGCGCTCATACTCACGGAGGTCACCACATTTTCTGAGTACGATACCGTACTCAGACTTGAGCTCGAAACGTCCAAATCATGAATATGCTCAAGAGCGTGCTCAACGCCGTACTCAGACAAACAAAGATGGCAGCTAATTTAGACATTGTTTGATTTATGCGAAATTCTTCGTCCATCATCGTTTTATTGTCGGAAATTGATATTGTTTATAATTAGTTGCAGGTTTGTTATCTTCGTCAACCAGAGAGTTCCATTTAGCCGCTTCCGTATTTGAATAAAACAGCGTCATCGCATCAAACGAGCTCCCTCTTTAGCACGCCGTTGAGCATATGCTCAAGGCGACGTGCTCAGTTGAGTGAGTACGTACTCAAGACGTTTTATAACCACCGTGAGCACGCATTCTCAGCTGAGCATGATATCTGAGTCTGAGCACGGAGTTGAGATGAGCACCGAGTACGGTTTTCTAACCTCGGGTTCTGGTATATGAAACCTCTTTCTGCAAGTTGAAACTATACCTGTTGTGCTGTGCTGCCTTTAAATTGAAGGAACATGTGTGCACTGGATCCTACACAACATGGGTAAGTGTGAAAGGTGATACGATTGCATGCATATAGTGGATGTATGATGTTTCTGCCGTTATGTTCAGTATACACTCACTTACCCACTCACTGACTCACTGACTCACTGACTCACTGACTCACTGACTCACTGACTCACTGACTCACTGACTCACTGACTCACTGACTCACTGACTCACTGACTCACCGACTCACCGACTCACCGACTCACCGACTCACCGACTCACCGACTCACCGACTCACCGACTCACCGACTCA
>JAODUO010000096.1:17500-25000 GCA_025642075.2 Ridgeia piscesae | reverse complement strand
CAGTGTTTATGGCCACAAACAGGTATGTCCAGTGCATATTATCCTGAAAGTTATGGCGAGGTCTGGCTGTGAATTGTTAGCTTTTTCAATAATGTGATCCGTCACAAACCATTTGGGCATTAATGTGCAAATTAGTAAAACAATGTTTCTGTATGTTTTACTCCCCTCATTAGATGCTATAAAATGAAATCCTTCCAATACATTGAACAAGTTTTTGAATTTTTCTAAATAAGTTACATACACGTTTAATATGACTGATGCGTGCTCTTGTCAAGTTGATTTTTCTGGACGCTTTCGAATCATCGAGCTTAACAACAAAATTATCACAGGGAATACCAACAGTGGAGATGAGACGTCACCGAAAACCTTTGACACACCCCGTACACCGACCGTGGCACGAACGAGGAAGTGAAACAAACAAATAAACACTCAACAAACCAGTCTACAAGAGGACGTTATGTCTGTAATCAGGGCCCGAGGTTATAAAACCGTACTCAGTACTCCGTGCTCAACTCCGTGCTCAGACTCAGTTATTATGTCGATGTTCCCTTCGTTTTTCACAAAACAATAGGGCGTGCAAGTCTCGCGCGCGAAAACGAGGCTGGGGCAGTTGGGGGCAGGAGGTCCATATACTCCATGTTAACGTATAGGACTTTGTTTTGTTTTGGTCGTAATAATCGAACTGTTCCGAAATAGCGTATTTCAGTTATATTATCCGAAGGATTATTACAAGCAGAAGCAGTGGAACACTTTGCCGGTGACAATGGTCACGGAAATCATGAATTTTAATCGATTATTATGGTGGTTGCCATGGCAATAGCGGCAAGGACTTGTGTTTGGCGATCTTGACTAATAATGAAGGGTGCCAGTTTTCGCGCAGTACCACCTGTTTGGGCCAAACGTATACATGTGTTATGATTATGTGCATTTAGACAACTTGTCAGATATAAGTGCTTATCGAAACCACAACGTACAGCAATGTAAAACGCAAATTCCGTAAAAGAAACATACGGTCTAACATCGTGTCTATTATCTGCACAACGTAAATCGCTATGTGTCTATGATAGTGTGATAAACTCAATATTAAATCGGACATTTAAGATAAGAAACGTATAACAGAAGATATTTATGAACTGATTTTCCTAGTATTCATCAGTCGGAAGCTATAACTGTCATCCATCGTTAGAATATTATTCTTGTGTCCAGTCCCCAATTAGTCTCACTTAGTTCCCAATAAGCTCCAGTCGCGCGGAGTCACGCCGTGTATCGTGGCCCACTTGCAGGCCCTATTAACACATTTCACAACTGCGAAGGTCTTCGTCCGTCATCGTTTTATAGTCGGAAGTTGATATTGTTTATAAATAGTTGCAGGTTTGTTATCTTCGTCAACCAGAGAGTTTCACTTGGCCGCTTCCATATTTGAATAAAACAACATCATCGCGTCAAACAAGCTCCCTCTTTAGCAAGCGTGCTCAGTTCAGTACGTACTCAAGACGTTCTATAACCACCGTGAGCACGCATTCTCAGCTGAGCATGAGATCTGAGTCTGAGTACGGAGTTGAGCATGAACACCGAGTACGGTTTTATAACCTAGGGCCCAGAAGCCGGCAAGTGAGACGGTATGGGTATGTTAGTGGCCTAGCAAGACCCACCCTGAAGTGCACAGCATAAGCCCCAGTATGCACTGATAAAATACCATTAAACAGTGGAATAGGGCTCAACTTGTACGAGTCTTAAATGGCAGCAAAATACCTGCAGAGAGGGAAACTGATTGTGCTGTTATCACCAGAGATGCCCAGACGACCATACGAGTTAGGTACATTAAAGGTCTATGTACGAAACCACAGCCCTTTGAAACCATGGATGTAGTATGTTTGACGTTTTTGATTATTTGTCAACGAAAACAAACGGTTTTGAAAGATGATAATCTCAAGATGCACTTCTACAAAACTTACACAATTTACCGGACGTGACCTAGACTGTTATATTGTCTCGGATGCAGAAAACCTCATATACGAATTTGTTTCCACAGATCAGTAAAAAAGAGTATAACATGTGTTTAATAACGAATGTCCTAGTTTGTGTCTCCAGGACGACGCTGCTCAGACTCCAGGAAGGCGGAGGCGGGAGTCGTTAACAAGGCTACCGCGGCCGACGCGTTGATGTACCACAGCGAGGAACTAATGAATACACGAACCAGCAAATTGGAGGTCTTCCAAATAATTATCCCGGGACGAGGTCAATGTTGTGAGCCTTATAAGTGTGACATGCACGAGACATCGCAATTACTCTTTGTGTTCCAGTCGACCGCCATGCCGTTCACGGCTCAATTTGTCTCTCGTTTCCAATATAGCTTACTTCATTCAACTAGTCGAAAGAAATCGTTACGTTAATTCGTTTGTGAAATACTAAGCTTGTTACCTAAATATTAACCAGCTATCTTTGGGTCACTGTAAATGAATACCCTGCACTTGCCTATCTCTCTTCACTTATTTGCATCATTGTTCTGTGAGCCAGCAAATAGCCGACTATTTCGTAAAACAAAATTATCTTTATTTACAGTTAGGTACTTGAATGATGTTGATATTTTCTGCTTTAAGGCGGCCTTCCTCTCTAACTGAGAACATTGAAGCACCATCCGCCATAGACGGGCGCTGTAATGTTGATAGCTCCCCTTGACCTCTCGCTGGGTTCTAGACACGGTGATGAGGCGACTTGCTCTGCTTCTGGTTCAACCTTTATCAGCTATGACAACCATCAACTACTATGACTCTTTGGCCAAAATGCTCTGCGGCAACACCTCAGGTCGGTTATAACTAGGAACTACCTGTCGACCACTCACGCGCTGCTCCAGTGGGTAACTCATTTGCCTTAAATTCGTAGTAGCAATAACTTTACTATCTAAGCATGAACCACGAAAACGATGACTATGTAATAATCGTCAAAGGTTGACAATATTCTAAGTGAAGTATTCTTAAGCGGCCAGCATCGTTAACGTGTCCATTATATAAGTTATCTTCGTAATAGGCCGATCATCTACGACGAGACAACATTCGAACTGGTGTTCTGAACAAGCGCATCATCGACGTTCGGTTGAGCAATTGTATGTGGAAGACTCACCACAACTTTCAGGGTGAAATTCCACGTCCACAGAGCAGCAGTACTAACGAGCCTGCTTTACGGTGCTCAAGTCCCGACATCGGAGACACGGCGAGTTACGGACAGATCAGTTGGTTCGCATGGATAACATGTATTCATTCAAAGCAAACACAGTATTTATAACTCTCGGAATGGACTAGAAACATAGAACATAGGCCGCCTAAAATAACGATACTTTTATAATTATACCACTCGCAATCGCGATGTATACACATGTTATATTTTGCAGTACGAGTGAAGTAACCGAACTCTTGTGTTACATGCAGTGTATAGAATAAATACGCGCAACTGACATCTCAGTTTAACCGTGTCAACACCCACGTACGTTTCTATGACAACGCACAAGTATGACTCGACATAGACTGAACGCGGCGACATTAACACACATTGACGCACTCTGGTAATCTAATACGTCCACTGCCAAGCATTGAAATCTGGACAGGCGGTGAAACTACACACGTGTTTATAAATGCATATTGATGAAGTTGCTGAATCGAAAGGGCGGCGTCGATTAACCGAGTTAAAGGGCGATGCGACTACGGTCTTCCCAAAGCTCGCTTAATCGATCATGTATCAATCAATGTCTCCTACTGCAAATGTCAAATAACTTATTTAGCACTGTTGTCTCAATGATTGTGTGCACGCCTGCATGTCTACGTGTTGGACTTCGTGTACTTTCGAACATGAGCTATGTGTGCGTGCATGCTTACCTCTGTGCTTATATTGATATTAGGTTAATGAATACTTGTGGTCATTTTCAAGTGCCACCGTCAATACGTCACGCTTAATTTAGCTCTACATTGTTAGTAAACATACCCACATACTACACACACACACACACACACACACACACACACACACACACACACACACACACACACACACACACACACACACACACACACACACACACACACACACACACACACACACACACACACACACACACACACACACAACACACACTACACATACAACAACACACACACACACACACACACACACACACACACACACACAACACACACACACACAACACACACACACACACACACACACACACACACACACACACACACACACACACACACACACACAAACACACACATACATACACACACTTACACACATACAACACACACACACACACACACACACACACACACACACACACACACACACACACACACACTACACACATACAAACACACACACACACTTATACACATTTATATAGCTGCTTTAATTTGTTTTCTAAATGGTTAGTAAATATATATATAATATATAATATATATATATATATATATATATATATATATATAGTATATATATATATATATATATATATATATATATATATATATATATATATATCCTATATACAATATTATAAAAAGAAGAGGGAGTATAAATTAAACACGAGGACGTTGGACGGCCGACACTCTACGAGACCCGGACACACGCAAGAAGAAGAGAACCGACTTACTCGCTGTCGAACACTTTGGCGACGAACTCCTTCATGAAGTTCATGCAGCGCAGCGTCAACTCGTCGACGTCGTTCTCGTTGCTCAGAGCCGAGCTCCACGACCTCTCCGAGCAGACGGAGCCAGACCGGAACATCGGCCCGCCGTAGTCCTCCTCGCGCCCGTAGCCGTCCTCCGCGTCCGGGCTCTCGTCGCAGCCCTCCGTCGCCTCCGAGTCGCCGCCGTCGGAGTCGTCGAAAATCTCCTCGGCGTCGGAGCGACGACGGGTCGGCTCGAGCGACGGCATGGGCAGGGCCTGGCCGGAGGTCGGGGTGATGGCCAGAAGGTCGGCCGGCGGCTGCTGCGGCGCGAGGAACGTCACAGACCCGGTGCTTGGCACCCGTGGGATGCCGGGCAGGAGGTCGGCCCCTAGGGAGGCCGGCTTCATACCCGCCGGGAACACCGACTGGGCGGCCATTGGTGGGTTGGAGTCTTGGTCAGCGAAGTTGTCGTCGAGGAACGGGTTCTTGTGCGGGACGCTTTTATTCCTGTCGGACGCGTACGGGGCGATGTCGGTGGGTCTAAGCCCGAGCTGTGACGTCACCGACGGCTCCAGCTGCTCCGTGTAAAGAGGCTCGTCGAAGTTGATCGCGATGTTGGCCGGCACCTTCACCCGACCCGACGTGTTGGCAGCGCCAACATCGCCGCCGCTTGGTCCAGTAGACCCGACGGCTGCACCAGCACCAGCAACAAAGGGGTTTTTAGAGCCGTCTATGATAGTTCCACTTGTATTGTCAGTTCCGTCAACGGTGCCCCCATAACCACCCCCGTAGCCTCCACCCAGCGCCCCATTCACCGTCGTCCGACGCGTCAGCTTTGGCGGAGGCGGCTTCTTGGGTTTCGGTTTGTCCGACTTCTTCACCGACGCAGACCGCCTTGGACCGCGCCCGGGAGCAGCGTCCGTGGTCTCCTTCTCCTTCGACGGCGCCCCGACTCCCGTGTCGCCGAGGTCGATGGTGCCGGCCTTCTTCAGCGCCGTCTGTACCTGATCGATCTTTGTCGAGAGGCCTCCGAACAGGTTCTTGCGGCCGGCATTGACGGAGTTGAGGAGTCGCGACGAGTTCTCGCTGAACGACGCCTGTATGGACGAGCCGTCTCCGCCGCTGCTGTTCCTACGCAGCCGCTGTGCAATCGAATCCATCGCTGCACTGTCGCTGTGGACGAGACGTTACCGCTTGTGGCCCCGGCTGGCTGCAGGAACCGCTAAGCCGCTCGCATCGTGATGGTGATGTGACGTGCGACGCTGCGCTCGCGAATGAGGACGGTGACGAATTCCCTGTAGCGTGGGCGCCCTGTCACGCCTTCTCATGCACTGGATGCCGACGACATCCCCGCTTTGTCTCGAGTCCCCGCCGCCGTCGTAGTCGCTGGCAACCCGCAATCGAATCAGCCGCTCGTGCGCCGCATAATCGCGATCAGTCGGTCGGTATCGGAGCAGACTGCGCCGAGCGATCGGTCGGGCGAGTATCGATCGACCCCCGAAAGGCCGACGGAGCGCGCTATCGACGCGGCGGCACGCGCTGATCAATGCTCACCTCGACGCTCGATGGAGCAATCGGCGGGAGAAAGACGCGGGTCGACGAGGCGAACGAAGCAGTAATTAATCACCGCTCCGATCGACCGTCCGAGGCCGTGCGAGTCGACGACGTCGGTAGCCATGCATCTGATCCCAACGTAGTTCAGCTTTCTTGTAAAATTAAATCTAAACGATGTAGATGACGTTTTGTGAAGACAAATGTCTTACGTGATTTAGTGTTAGAATCAATTTAAAATAGCTTTATTTATCCGTCATGGGGAAATAATCTTGTGATGTTCGCGAGATAAAAAAATATTTATAAATAAAGTACGTGGTACAGTAAATACAAATTATAAGAATCAGATATGATTAGAAAGGAACATAATTTACATATCACACACAGCAAAAAACATGGTAAAAGCAGTTCATCATCTCATGTCTAAGTGCGATCAATAAGAGCGGCCAGACATGCGTTGGGAGACTGAATTGTCAGTGAAATTATATAGGTTTCGTCACTACCGTATGTTTGACGTTGGTTTACATTCGAGGACATTGCATGTTTGTAAATATTCTCGGGCAGCATTCATCCTTGTATATGTTAACAACTAAACCTGTAATCATTGGCATACTGGCCGGAACCGTGCTGAAATTAGAAAATTGACCCAGGTCCATAGTTGATATAAATGAGACATTAACGTAGCTACCAATGGGCATCAAGACAAATCGTCGGCTTCAGCGTGCGTCCAACAAAAACGATGCCACCGACAACTGAGTTCTTGCGCCGGCGAAGGCGACTGAGATGATGCCGCGCACTCGCTCCTCGCTAAGTCCCGTAAGCCGCACACGTCTCGAGGCATCAGGCGACGATGGCGCAGGATTAGGAGTGAATCCGTCGAGATGCAGAGGTGACCGTTTGACATTAAATTACGTCTGAGTTATGTCTTAAGCACTGATTATATCATACGCGTGCAAAACTGTCTGGTTATCCGGCATGTTAGTTAGTTCAAACTGTTGTTGATGCAATTTCACTTTGCAAATTAAAGTGTTCTCATGAGTGTATTCGTTATTGAATGGGATGTGCTTCCTCTGGGCATGTACAACCCGCTTCTAATTAGATTAGACAGATATTTAACACATGTAATATTTATTCTTAAAAATAAGTATCAGTGGAATAAAAGCAGGAGCAGATCTTTGGAGAAACGTTGAAGGAATGTTGGTAGACAGACGAATTGCGAAAAGGCTGAGAGGAAAAGTGTTGAAAGCCTGTGTCATACCGGTATGTCTATATACCTTGGAGACAGT
>JAODUO010000096.1:0-12500 GCA_025642075.2 Ridgeia piscesae | reverse complement strand
AATTCAATATCAGTCTGGTCTCTATTAATACTACGTCGCCTGTTTACGTTAATACAACGAAATGACCGTCGAGTGCCTGGAACTCGTCCACATTTCTCCACACGTTTGGCTCACGTGGTCTAGACAAGACTGCGACATGTCACTCGCTATTCACCAGCCAACTACGTCTACCGACAGAGAACTACTTGTGGGAAATATTAATGATGTTAGGAATGTTCGCACCCCACACACAATCAAAAAAAAAATGAAAAAATAACGTCTCGAAAATAACGTCTCGCAAATAGTTGTAACATGCTGCAGTCGATTTGTCATTTTATCAAATGTGACAAAAATGTAAAGCGAAACATTAATACGAACGTCGATCACGATAAAAACCCACCATGACTGGAATAACGAGCAAAGTCTAAGCAACCAACATAATAGTTCATTTATTTCATTCTCTCTGGGCAATCAACAAGATTGAAATGGGTACATAAAATATGCAAAGTAAATTTGTTAAAATAGATTCAAATAATATATAATTTAAGATGTCGTGTACAAACGTAGCACCATTCAAGTACCTAGGATATTTCTGTTGTAGATCTACAGGGATAGCATTTTAAAGTTGTCGATATCAGGTTAATAATAATAATAATAAATAGGTAACTTCTATTGCGCCTAAGTCCTTAGAAACTAAGATTACAGGCGCATCATTACAAAAGGGTTAATCGAATTCAGAGTCAGTAAACAAATCCAGTTATCATTGATTGATTGATTGCTACACCAGGGAGCTCAAATGGACAGGTAAAATTGTAAAAGGTAGGTCTTTAAATGACGGCAGAATTTAGCAATATGTTCAACTGATTTACACTAGAAGAAGGAAGCATATTCCAAAGAGTAGGCGCATCCACAGCAAAAGTCCTAGTCACAACAGTAGTATTGACTTCACGGACAAAATATAAATCACAGCTAGATGATTGGATAAGTTTACTATAGGAATAAACAAATATTGAAAATACGATGCTGCTTACATGAAAGTGCCCACAAACCTTAAATATGATACGATATCGGACAGGAAGGCAATGTAGAGAATTTAGAAAGGGCACAGCATGAATAAAACGTCGATATCTAGTCACAACCCTTGCTAAGCAATTCTGAACACGTTGTAATTTTGTGATTTGCTTAATGACAATACTACAAAAAAGCGAATTACAATAATCTAGTGCAGTGGCAATCGATTTTTTTGCAATAGATAGAGGCAAATACAGACGAATACACAGCAAATCATGAATGTGGTAATAACATGTCGACAAATATGTGAAATGTGTTCTCTACATTAAATGAATCATCTCAAAATTACTCATAAATTCTGAGTTGAAACTGCAGGCATAACATGCTGATTAAGTAAAGGTATCGGGAAAACATTCTTATTCCTTCAAGCTGCGTCTGTGGGCCAATAATAAGAAACTATGTTCTATCAACATTCAGCTTCAATCTACTATCAGTCATCCAGTAAAACGTCATTAAGACAATCTATAAGTTGTAAGGAATTATTAGCATCTGGAGCAGATAAGGATTGATACATTTACGTATCATCTGCATAAAGATGATAACTCACGTGATGCGTATTAATAGTTGAACTCAATGGGGTTGTGTATAGTATAAAAAGTAACTGTCCTAAAACTAAACCCTGAGGAACACCACATGATATATTAAGTGGCAACGAAAAACAATCCCCTACCATAACCCTCTGGTGTTTGCCATTAAAATAAGATTTAAAGCAGCTTAACATTACACCAGATACACCATACCACAAAGAAACACGATCCACAAAACTATTATGATTAATAATATCGAAGCAGTTAACAGATCAAGCAAAGTAAGTGCAGTAACATTAAAGCGATATCATTGTGCAGTTTTAGGCGAACAGTCTCCATTGAATGAAGTTGCTTGCATGCAGACCGGAACATATTTCAGTTCTGAATGACTGGGTGCTCCTGAATGTCTTCATAGACATTTGCTGCGATGGATACAAAGTATGCAGAGAGAGAAGAAGGTGAAATTTCGGCACAGATAGATTCAAAATGGTAATAATCAGGGTTGGACTTTAACTTCACTTTGAACTGCTGTGATATTTTAAAGGCCGACTCCAAGACACGTCCTATGAAACGTAAATGGTGTAACCCGAAGGAGAAACGTCAGTAATGCATGCAGCTGTACCATGTGTTCTAAGCCAGGTCTCAGAACTAGGATGTCTATTTTCTTTGAAACTAATAAACCACCGTCTTATGACGAACAGATCAAACATTACAATTTTGTTTAGTGACTAATCGGATGTTTCTTTTAACAACTGGCCCAGGGTTTAGACTAACATCTCCTGCTAATAAAAGTATAACTAATTTTAGTGTTGATATACAGCGAGAGATTGGCAATAACTTTCTATTGTAACAACCATTAATACATGGCAAGCAATTCAAAACTGAAATTGAGTGATGCATTCTTATGTGATTAGGAAAAAAGTACATTAAAAGTATTATATGTAAATGGTTAAGAGTCAGCAGAAACCACCAAATAAGAAAAATTACTACATAATTATTATGTCAGGTTAATACTATAAGTTAACATTATGTAGCCACAATGTCGTAATTCTTGGTCCAGTTTACCTGCAATGAGACAGCATGTTGCCACTGAAAACAGACTGTGGCGTGTTGCATTTGACGACGAAGGTGAATGAAATGGATGAAAGTTCATAAATAGAAAAATTACCATTGTGTCGACGACTGGTACAAATATGACAGGTACTCATAATAGAGTAGCACGCAGCCGTAGCCACTCCACGAAGTTCTCACCACTTGAGCTGCCTGGAGTCGTTGACCTTGGCAGTGTTAGTTAAACAAGAGATATGGCTATTGACCAGTGTTAATTTAGTACACATAATCTGTAGTGCCTAGACAATATTACGTGAGAATCGGTGATGTTGAATACATCTATACTAGTATCTTGCGAAGAACTTATCCTGTGTCAAAGGGGAACGGTTAACGAAGAAACAGTGTTCATAGGTACTCGTTGTAATTTAATTTAAATGTTTTTATTTTGAACAAGCATACAAATGATCTCTTGCTTTATATATATATATATATATATATATATATATATATATATATATATACGTCAACCATATGGATGAAGTATATCGCAATGATAGGAGCAACTCAGTCAAATGCAGCTTGAGCGTAAGGGCGGTGTTAAAAATGTGTTAGTTTGAATGAAACAAAAATAATTTTATATATACCGTGGCTCCGTCCTCAACAAATCATGGTTACGTATCCTCTAAATTGTATGTTCATATATTTGAGCAAAGATTGTTCAAGGAAACCCAGCGTCCTTGTGTCGTTGTCCTAGTGCTACCGCCACCTGGCGAACATTATATAATAAATAAAACACGCATGAAACCTTTGTCACGGAAATCCATAGAAAACCGCTGTCACTGATGCACAAGGATAGACATGACGACACACATGCAGCTCACACATACGCAGCTTATCATAACCTAGGGTCATTTGTGTGTGTGTGTGTGTGTGTTTTGTTGTGTGTGTGTGTGTGTGTGTGTGTGTGTGTGTGTGTGTGTGTGTGTGTGTGTGTGTGTGTGTGTGTGTGTGTGTGTGTGTGTGTGTCTCTCTCTAAAAGCCGCAGGACTAGCTAGACAATAAACTCGCGATATGAAGTTCCGACCGCCCATTAGAAAATCGACTACATAAATTGCTTGGCTGGCCACACCGCGCAACTTGATCTTATTTTAGTAAATATTCATCATGCCGGGCATAATTTTGCACCCTTGTGTTGATATATTAATAGGCATTAACCATCAAACACATTATAGATTATTAATTTGTGTTTGCCCTGTCCCCTTGGATTGCAGCCTGGTCGCCCTGGTGGATACTTATATCGCTTACGGCGGAACCAGCGGATTCCTCCACTCGTGTAACTTGATCCCATTTTGAATGATGGCAAATTTATTTGCCAAAAGGTGGGTTTAGGAATTCCCACATAGACATCCCTGTAACCTCTGCATCGTGTCACTCTATGAATCAGGCAAGCAGTGTTGGGTCCAAAGTCTACCCCCCCAAATGTTCAGTGATTGGGGCGGGCCATGGCCCCTCTTCAAATATATATGTTGCCAACATAACTATTTTAAATAGCATAACATAAAGGCCTTTGTTTATTTTAGAATTAGCACCAAACAAACAATGAATTATGTATTTTATTTACAGAAAACATAGTTATAATTATTTCAGGTCATATATATAACATGAAATACATTTTTTACTATTTTATATATATATATATATATATATATATATATATATATATATATATATATATATAGTTATTACTTTTTCCGTCATTTATCAGTCTCATTGCAATGTAATTTTACACTAGACCGGTTGTTATGTGTTTTTATGACTAATACGTATTTTATTTATATATTTAAAAGTGCTACGCTATTTAATATCGTACTAATTTTATTTATCTATACATATTTTTACATTTATTTTAAAACACTAATATTTGTCTTATTGTATACATATATCTTTTTTTTGTCTTTTAAATTGTAATATGTTGTGAAGCGCCACGAACGATTATGGATGTGGCGCTATACAAAATAAATATATTATTATTATTATTATATAATATATATATATATATATATATATATATATATATATATATTATATGACATATTATATATATATATATATGTATGTATGAAATTTTTATATATATATATATATATATATATATATATATATATAATATATAAAATATATATATAAATTATATATAAATTGGTTCCCCGTCCCCCCACTTTTAAAACCGGATCGACGCCACTGGCCGGGTGGCCGCTGGTGAGAGGTACTTTGTATTAAAAAACGCTATTGCAACGAAAATGTGCCCATATAATCCGGGTGGCAGATGCCCAGGGCGTCAAATAGGAAGAGGACTATTGTATATGCGTCAAGCAAGTTGCAGAATATATCAAGTATCTCAAGAGTTCAATATGTACACATCGCGCTGTGTATTCATATATAATAATACACATGGTTATATCAGCGTTCGAAGTCTTTGTAAACACGTTCCGGTTGCCCGATGATACTCTCTCGGTCAGTACTAGGGCGTGCAAGTCTCGCGCGCGAAAACGAGGCTGGGGGCAGTTGGGGGCAGGAGGTCCATATACTCCATGTTAACATATAGGACTTTGTTTTGTTTTGGTCGTAATAATTTAACTGTCCCGAAATAGCGTATTTCAGTTATATTGTCCGAAGGATTATTACAAGCAGAAGCAGTGGAACATTTTGCCGGTGACAGTGATCACGGAAATCATGAATTTTAATCGATTATTATGGTGGTTGCCATGGCAATAGCGGTAAGTACTTGTGTTTGGCGATCTTGACTAATAATGAAGAGTGCCAGTTTTCGCGCAGTACAACCTGTTTAGGCCAAACGTATAGATGTGTTATGATTATGTGCATTTAGACAACTTGTCAGATGTAAGTGCTTATCGAAACCACAACGTACAGCAATGTAAAACGCAAATCCCGTAAAAGACATATACAGCCTAGTATCGTGTCGATTAGCTGCACTACGCAAATCGTTATGTGTCTATGATAGTGTGGTAAACTCAATATTAAATCGGACATTTAAGATAAGAAACGTATAACACAAGATATTTATGAACTGGGTTTCCTAGTATTCATCAGTCGGAAGCTACAACTGTCATCCATCGTTAGAATATTATTCTTGTGTCCAGTCCCCAATTAGTCTCGCTTAGTCCCCAATAAGCTCCAGTCGCGCGGTGTCACGCCATGTATCGTGACC
Organism: Ridgeia piscesae; assembly: GCA_025642075.2. NCBI lineage: Eukaryota > Metazoa > Annelida > Polychaeta > Sabellida > Siboglinidae > Ridgeia > Ridgeia piscesae. The sequence goes on along the minus strand of JAODUO010000096.1, from coordinate 6,644 downwards.
CACTTGCAGGCCCTCTTCGAAGTGTAAATAGATGCGGCCGAAACAAGAGACAAGTTGCTGCGCCGATCGAAGCGAAATCGGTCGCTGGCGCTCCAGTACATGTTGCGTAATTTTGTACCGAGCGACGGTCGTGGGGCGTGACAGAGACTGGCTGTCCACGCACGTGTAGCTGTCCATCGAACGATCTTGGGATGTGTCGATTATGTTGCGCCGAGCAGATCAAACTCAAAATAAACGTATTTAACACGTTGACCAATGCATGTGTACAATGACGGTACTTTCTAAAAGTATTATTTTGTTTACTTGAATAAAAATGTGCAAACCGTATTGCTTGTTGTTTCTCCTGTTATAACCAGCGTTCACCCAGGTCCCCGTTGTGTCATGTATGATCACTCGAGCTTGTTACACAAATAATTATTAACTTCGTTGTTATTCCGTCACCCATGATGTCACCTGACAACTTTCGTAGTCTATCCTTGTAAGGAATGCTTTCTTTTCTAAGTCTCCTAAAATAAAACATCACATTTGCACTTATACACACGAAGCTAGGACAGTTGTATGTCATGCGCACACCATAACTTCCGTAAAAATGGCGGGGCAGATCAGGACCATAACACAATTTCTTACCAAATTTGACCTTCGACCATAGTCATAACGTTAAAAACTGGTTCCGTGTAAAGTTTCGACGCGTTAACCTTGCCAAGTTTTCTTATTCGGCTGAGTCAGTGTGCTAACTACGTAGCATTTCGTAACGTTTCACCGTTTCATTGCGTTAGACAGGTTGTGTTTTCACATATTTAACTAAGTTAGTCTTGTAACTTGTAGTAAATTAGAATATTTTTTCTGTTTCGACGCGATAACCTTGTCAAGTGTTTACATTTTACCAAGTTGGTGTGCCAACTTTGTACCATTTCCCAACTTTTCACCGTTTCACTGCGACGGCTTTGTCACATTGACGTATTTTTCTAAATCATCTTTGAACTTTTATAACATCATGTGCGAAAGTTATGGCACTTCCTATCGTAAAACAAGAACCTTGGTGGTTTTTCTTAGGTCATAGAATTTGCTTCTAACGAAAATCTAGAAATAAATCTTGGGTTGTGACGTTACTTCTTTAAAAGCTGGCACCATCTTGCGGATAACTTTGACATTACGTTAGACGTTAGCGTCATCTAGACGATAAAATAACTACTAATTAGAGTTAGACACAGAAAAATGTTGATAATCTTGGCAAATGTTCGTGTTTGACTAAGTCACTGTGCTCACTTCGTTGCATTTTGTAACGTTTCACCGTTTCATAGCGCTAGACAGGTGGCGTTTTCATATGTTTAACTAAGTTATACTTGTAGTAAAATGGAATATTTTTATGTTTCGACGCGAATAAACTTGTTGAGTTTTCATATTTTACTAAGTCGGCGCGCCAACATTGTACCATATCACAACTTTTCAGCGTTTCACCGCGATGACTTTGTCAATTTGACGTATTTTTAGTGTTTACACGCGATAACTTTGTCTAGTTTGTTCATATTTTACTAAGTCAGTGTGCTAATTACGTACCATTTCGTAACGTTTCATCGCTTCATTGCGTTAGACAGGTGGTGTTTTCACACATTTTAATAAGTTAGTCTTGTAACTTGTAGTCAAATAGACTATTTTTTTCTGTTTCGACGCGATAACCTTGTCAAGTGTTTACATTTTACCAAATTGGTGTGCCAACTTTGTATCATTTCCCAACTTTTCACCGTTTCACCGCGATGACTTTGAAAATTATGGCACTTTCTATTGTAAAACGAGAACCTTGGTGGTTTTTCTTACGCCATAGATATATTTGTTACTATTGTAAATCTAGAATAAATCTTCGGTTGTCACGTCACTTCTTTTAAAAAACTGGCACCATCTTGCGAATAACTTTGACATCGTCAATGTGCATGTCAGCGAGTATCATGCGTTTAACATTATTTCGCCATTTTCATTTCGTTAACAAGATAGTCAGTGGTAATGTTAGCCTTACACGCAGAAATAGTAGTAGTAGTAGTAGTAGTAGTAGTAGTAGTAGTACTAGTAGTAGTAGTAGTAGTAGTAGTAGTAGTAGTAGTAGTAGTAGTAGTAGTAGTTGCGCCGTTGGACGGCTCCGTTGTGACATCGGTAGTAGAATACGACGAACTTGGAACAGGGGGTGTAGAACGTGCACAAGTCGTCGCTTCGTCGCCAGTCTGAAGTTCGTTTTGTTGTTGTAAAAAACAACGCCGACCGCGTAGCAAGCCTCACCCCTAAAAAGCACGGAATTCTGAGTAACCCCTTGCTTCGCACCGCTCTCACCAGGATCGCCTCATTGACTATTTTTAGAAGTAGGTTAAACATAAGAGACACGTATTTTGGGGGTATTCACTGACGACGTATTCGTCAGATGGCCCCACTTGTTCGTTGACCAGGACGTTGACCGCCAGGGGCGCTACATGACCTCTAACCCCTTTAACCTAATTTAAAACATATTTAACAATATTTAAAAATAAAACGTATTTTTTGGGTATTAGTTGACGACATATTCGTCAGATGGCACCACTTGTTCGATGACCTAGTTTGGGGTTCACCACGTATACGCCAGGGGCGCTACATGACCACTAACACCTTTGACCTAATTTCAAAAATAAGACGCACGAATTTGGACAGTATTAGTTCATGACCTGTACGATAGATTGACCAACTATCCGCCAGGGGCGCTACTTGACCTTTGACCTTGACATATATTGTTGACATTGACATACATATTGACCTTCCTTCCTCCTTCCTCCTTCCTCCTTCCTCCTTCCTCCTTCCTCCTTCCTCCTTCCTCCTTCCTCCTTCCTCCGCTCCGCTCCACCGTCCAATGATATGACCCGCACATACTACTCACACTATCACTTAATTTTCCGATATCACTATCAGCACAACATTTTTCGTATCATCAGCAAAGAGTATATATTTTACAAGTTTAGATATGTTGCACATATCATTCATGTACATAATAAATAGCTTGGGTCCAAAGATCGAACCTTAGGGCACACCACACGATACATTGCGTACATCAGACTTGCAAGTATCAATTGACACAATTTGTTTTCTGTTGGCTAGGTAACTAGTTAGCCATAGACACGCAACATCACGGATACCAAGAAATTCCATATTTTACATCATAATTTGTGATCAACCGTGTCGATTTTTTTTTAAATCTACGAAGACACATACAGCATACTTTTTTGCAACTAGTGATTGGCTTATTCCATTAATTAAATCTACTAATGCATGACATGTTGACATATCTGAACGAAATCCATATTGACTTGGGCTTAACAATTTGTGTTTAGTAATAAAACTATCTAGGCGAGAATTAAATAATTTTTCTAGAATTTTCGAGAATTGACTGTCCTCAGAGCTCTGCAGGCGGGTTACTGCTAGAGGTGCCCACAGTCAACCTGGAACGTTTCGGCCGCCGTGCATTTGCCTATGCAGAACCCACTCTGTGGAACAAACTTCCAAGGAACATACGTGACAACAGCAACATTACACAGTTCAAGAAGCAATTAAAGACATGTTTATTTTCCACATAACTATTTTCACACAAAGAACATTATATTTTAGCTAATTAATTTTTACGATATATACATATATTATTTTTCTTATTTATTTTTATTACTATCAGTGCAGTATAGCGGGTTCTAATGTTTTGTCTGTAATGTCTATGTTTAATATTCATTTTTTTAAAGAATTACATAATTTATACATAGCCAATTTTACACGGTTTTTATCATAGTGTCTCATTACTTTATATTATTATCATTATTACTGTCACCATTATTTTAATCAGTATATGCAAATATACATGTATGTACAAGCCCGTGATCGGGACAGCCGTCCCGGATTTGATGGTGTCAAAATAAAATTATTATTATTATTATTATTGAAATAGGTATGTAGTTAGTGCATGCATTTTATCCCCAGACTTAAAAAGGGGGACAACTTTTGCTATTTTCATTTTTTTCAGGAAATATCCCCCTACTGAAGGATAGGTTACAAATATGAGTAATTGGTTTCGCAATAAAATCAATAACTTTTTTTATTAATTTCATACTTGTCTTCATAATGAGTTGAGGTCTTACTTTTCCATAATCGTACAACTCCAATAACCTCCTCTTAGCTAACAGGCGTTAGAAACAAATGCTGATTATTCCTGTGCTTTAGATAGTTATAAATTGTAAAATTTGCCGGTCCAATTATATCTTTCGATATTTTCTTGTACATATTTGCTGTAATTATCTTATTATTAGCTATTTCACCATTATTTCAATGTTGACAGCGTAGTAATTCCCTGCGTGAGGTGTTCCCATTACCTGTTTTAATATTTTCCAGGTACCAGCAATATCGTTTCTTTTCTCCTCGAAAAGACTCTTAAAATACTGTGTTTTAGCTGATCTTAGGATATTAGTTAATTAGTGTTTTTTGTAGGTTTTATACTTGGTTTCCGAATTAATTGATCGACGCGATAATTTTGTTTTGAATAATTTATTTTCTTTATATATGCGTTTTTCAAGCCTTTAGTAAGCCAAGCATTTTTTATATTCATATTAGCTATTTAAGGGTGGCTGCGGTTTAGTGGACTATATTTGTTGTACATGTTGGTAAAGCTAGATTAGTGTCTTCATTATTTAGAATAGTATTCCAGCAATGTTCTGTTAACTTAATGTTCAACGCATTGACGCTTTAATCGCTAATGTGACGTGTATAATATATGTTTGCCGAATTACTTATATTATTTACTATACTGCACGTAAACACGGCAAATATAGGGAGGTGATCGCTAATGTCATTTATAAAAAGTTCACTGTCTATGTTGTATTCAAGTTCAGAAGTAACACTATTATCTATTAAGGTTGCTGAAGTAGCAGACATTCTACTTGGTCTTATAAGTAAAGGGTAGAGACAAAGACTATACATCAAATCAATAAATTGTTTTGTACCACTATGACTGTCACACTTAAATAAATATTGTTTTTTTTTTACTGAACCGACATATCAAACGTTCCATGGTATCGCAAAAACATAATAAATTTGAACCAGGGCACCTATACGCACAATTGACTAATGCGGTTTTGTTCCGGTTAATTCTAAATCCAACACATACACATTCAAGTACATCGTCAATTACCATCGACTTGGTTTCATAAATTCTGCCATTGAGCTTATTCTTAATATAAATAGCCACACCGCCACCCCTTTTGTTTTCCCTGACTACGCTGAAGGCATCATAGCAGTCAAAGTTATAATAAAGAGTGGTATCTTTATTCAACCATGTTTCACTAATGGCTATTATATCAAACTGTAGTAATTTACGAACATTTTCAATTTCGTTAAAACTAGTATATAGACTTCTGGCATTGAAATGTATCAAATAGAGACGACCATCATTGTGTATGCTGATGTCATTGTTGAATTGCTGATCAGTGAAATATTTACAGGATGTTGTAATATCATTATAATATTTTTATCAGACATCCATCTGATAATTACACAAGCCATGTTCGGTATATATAAAATTACAAAAAACCGTCTCAATTACATCACGGTGTGATTAATTGTTTATGACATCTGCGTTAATACTATAGAAATCATCATCAGAAATATTATCAAAAGGTAATATGACAAGATCAATAATTGTGTGATCATCCGTCATCGCTAATAACGTTTATACAATGTACCTTTATTGAGGCGAAATGTCTCACCAATGTTTATGACGACAATCTAACAAGATCAGACTTTTGTCTGACTTGCATCTTGGCGTCATCCTCACGACAGTTCATTGTCCACGCCGCGTATATTTTCCAGTCACGTTTCGACTGTCTGGCTTGGTGAAACATTTCACTGTTGAATGCTGACATGTGGTCATTCAAGTAGATGGACGTGCCTCTTAGCGAACCTCGCTTGTTCATGAGTGTTGCCTTCTTCTCTGCAGATAACTGGTCGAGTTCCGTCGCGTCTAGGTGGTGGATCGTGTATTGCCGCGATGTCGTACGGCTGGAGTATCGTTCCAAGTTTTTTTCGCGAATGTCACACAGTTTTTGTTCATTGTCGCGTTGTCTTTGTTGTCTGAGTGTTGTGTGGAATGTACGGTAGATGGTATTATGGCATTTATCATCGTGGTTGCATATGTGTGAAGGTTTAATCCTGTGATTATTATATTTTTGTTTTGAGTTTTGTTCAAGATCATTGATCTGTGCCTCCAATTTGTCGATTCTTGCATCTTTGTCTTTGATGACAGCCATAAGTTCGGACATGCGTCGGTCCGTGGATACATTCTGCTGTTTTTTCTCGTCGAACGACGCCATACAAAAATGGCAAAGGCGGCAGCTAAAGAGAAAAAAGTGTCCAGAGACAAATAATGGAATTCCACACCCCGACCTAATTAGGTCAATTTTACGTCGATTTAAATGCTTCAACGAATAGGGCCTGCAAGTCTCGCGCGCGAAAACGAGGTTGGGGGCAGTTGGGGGCAGTTAGACCATTTAACACATGTTGAGAGATGGGGTTATGTTTTGTTTTCGGCTGCAATCATCGCAGCAGCGTCAATAAGGGTTCCCAATACAGATTTCCCAAAGATCGTGTCAAACGGA